>CAUYRH010046598.1:0-33187 GCA_963574655.1 Perodicticus potto
CGTCTCCTCCTCTAGGCCTCTAGCCTCAGGGTATATATAGGTGTATGGGTTCCTTGGCCAAGAAACAAATGAATACAGTCCCTTCCACCAGGGGCAAGGTGAATGAGTGTATCAATGAATGGACACAGTCCATCCATGGAATTCAGGCCTAGGAAATCCACAAGAAACTGACCTAGGCATAAGAAATGGGGGTTCCACATTTAGTCCCAAGTGTAAAGTGAAGGAGACACCAAGGCACAGGTGTCTCCTCATCCCTGCTGGAGTTTACAGGACAATTCACCTCACTTTCCCCAGCAGGAAGGGAGCCCATTGAAGGTAGGAAAGAACCGCATGTGGCTGGTTTGCGGGTCCTTGGGGGCTCGGTCATGGGTGGGACATGCCTCGCACATAAGCCTCCTCTCTTCAGTTATCACTATTTCTTAATGTGAAAAATGGAATTAAATGAAAATTATATAAAACTCATGCTTTGTATTCACTTACGATTTAAGTATTCAGTTGGAGTTCAATCTAGAAATATAAAATTTGGATGGGACAGTGGCTGATGCTTGGCATCCCAGCAGTTTGAGACCAGCTTGGGCAAAATAGCGAGACTGGGTCTCTACACAAATATTTTAAGGCATTAGCTGAGTGTGGTGGTGCACACCTGTCAGTCTTCCTAGCTGAGGAGGGAGGATTCCTTGAGCCCAGGAGTTCAAGGCTGTGATGGTGCCGCTGCACCCCAACCTGGATGACAGAGACCTCGCTTCTTAAAAATATATATATTTATAAAATTTTCTGACATCTCAAATACTTCTCTATTTTTTCTTTTTACTTTTATTTTGAGAACTCTGAATTAAATAAGGTTAAAGTGGTTCTTTTACTTACAAGATTATATGCCAGAGAATATAAGGAGTCTGCATAAAGAGAATGAAATATGTTGTATTTCACACACTTGTTGGGATGATAAAAGAGCCCCTTAGGGAGTAGCGTCCCCAGGACCCACTGCGGAGAGCCCTGCTGTGGCAGATTCAGGTCTACCTGCTCCTGTCTGCAGCACATGGTATCACCCAAGTGCAGCGTCTGTGTTAACATTGTGCATAATGAGAGCCACAGACTTTCCTTCTGTTGGGTTATAATGATGCCATCTACGATATCCCTGTAGAAATGTGGAAATGAGGCCTTCCTCTAATTCTCTCTGGATTTGTAAGTGCGTAACCTCTAGAATGCACTGTTAATTATTATTTTTATTTTTCTGGAGCATACAGATAAAGCATGGAGTGTATCTACAAATTCCATGGAAGTGTACTTGTGATTTCTCCTCCTGACTCTTAGTGGGAATACTGAACCCTGAAGTGGGCTGCAGACACAGACCAGCAAACAATGCAACAGTGTGCTCCTGCTCTGCTGGGTTCCGGATGAAACACTCTTAAGGCTAACTTTTTTTTTTAGCCAACTTGCTCAGAGAGACATTTCCTGATCAAAAGGTAGAGATGGCCTTGCGGTGTAACTCACGGTGTCTCGTGCGTTATGTAACGTGCCTGTGTGCACGACAGCGGCTGGTAAAGCCTGATGTTTCCAGCTCGGGCTTGAAGACTTGGAACGTACTTTGAGACATTTGATTCCCAGTGTGGTTTGTCCCCAAGACAGCCCTTCACCTCCCCACCCCAAACCCAAAAGGCAGATGGAAAAGGAGGAATAACCTGAAAACATCACTTCACATAGTGGTAATGCTGACGAAGACTGACGCTGTTACTTTAGAGTGAGCGATTTCTTTTAGCTGAGGGCCGTGGCATGTGAAGTCAACAGTGAGGTCCTCTGGCGTTTCTCTGTGTGTTGCTCTCACTGGGTAGTGCGGGCAGTGCTGGTCCTGTCCTTGGCCCATTTTCACACATTCCCCTCCTGCAGTAACACTGTGACTTGCTTTGATTCATTCAGCATCCACATATTAGTTATGAAATGTGGGCTTCACACGTCCTACCTAGGTCACGCTTCACTTTCCATTTTATGCAACAGGTTGACACCGCTGGAAAAGTTGGGAATTGCACACCAGGTGGCATTTAAGTCCATTCTTACTACTCACCAACAGCGTGATCTTGCTAAATCATTAATTTCTCTTAGTCTGCTTTTCCTGAACTTGAAAATGGAGATGGTGATCTCTAGGGTTACTGTGAGGGTTCAGTGAGATGGCGTAAGGACCTGGCACACATGTGTAATGGCTGCTTAGTGAGGTCCAGCTCCTGCAAAGCCCTCTTCCAGTGCTCCTGGAGCAACTAACATAAAAATGCCACGCTAATTCTGCTGAGAACCCCTCAGGGCTCTCAGGGCTCCTAGGATCAACCCAACACTGCCTGTCAAGTGCCCTGGGGTCCTCTGTGAGCCAGCCTACCGCACCTGCTCCCCTCCGTTCTCAGCTTCCCTTCTCACTCTGCCTCCTCTGTGCCAGCAGCTCCGCTCTCAGTACCTTCCCCACCTGCGGGTGACCCCCCTGTGCAGTGGGCGCCTCTCTCCCACACACCGCTTGCTGCACTGCCATCTGTTTGTCCGACCCCTCACGAGACTGCACATTGAGGGCACAGACTGTGCCTTACTCATGCTCATCTGCCCAGTGCCTGGCATCTGGACACAGCAAGCACTTGGTAAATCTCTGCTTCACCGACTTCCCTCACCTTTGCTTCTTCCTTAGGCTTGTCAACCCACAGAGAGCAAAAAGATTCATCTTTATTATTAATCCTAAGAGAGCCAGACATTTTAGTAATTTTGTGAATTAGAAACATAACCTACTATTCTTAGTGTCTACTTTTTAAAAAGATAGTTGTGCATATATTAAAAAGTAAATGACAAGAAACAGTCATATTCATGAAATCTCAAATTGTATCTTCTTAGAATGAAGTGTAATTGGACCTCAGGTATTTAAACCTTTGCGCAGTCTTAACATAGTGTTTATTTTTATTAATTTGGAGATGGTCTTATTATGAGGATACCTGCCAGGAATTGTTGACATAGGAACTAATGAAAAGCATGCACTTGATCTGGAATTTAACTCTGGCTCCTGATTTATACATGAGAAAAAGACATTTCAAATGTTATGTTTTCATAATGTGGTGTGAGAGCTGCTGAGGAGAAGCTTGGATTCTTTAGAATCAAGTTGACATTTACAAAGATGTAAAACTCCTATGTAGCAGCAGGTTTAATTATTACTTAAGAGCAGAGTTGTTAAAATGGCTCCCTCAGATACTTGAGCTTCTGGTTATGTAAGGAGGAAAAAAAGATAAATTTCAAAAATGAAGTTCAGTCAGTTTGCCTGTAATTCATTTTAGTTGTGACTTTTACGTTTGTTCTAGGAATGAAGCCAGGTATCTACTGCATCCCTGACAGGTAATGATATGGACTCAAAGAAAAAAAAATAAACTCACCCACCTGGGAAAGATTTGGGGATACTTACAGGACTCAAAGTCCGTGAGCTCCAAACAACTGAGAGATGAAAATTCTCCTTTTCTTGTTAATAGTATAAGGAACCCACGCTGCTCGCTTGGGAATTCTTACCCATCAGAAGAAAAAGCTCCTGGCATTTGTTTCATGAGACACAAACTCCAGCCTGCTCACACCTTGGCCGTTACTTTTCCTGGTTATTACAGGGACTTTGACAAGGACAGTCGCTGTCCGAGAGGGCTGAGACGTGTTCTGCTGGGCTGGCACGCTTTGCTTACTCTTACACTTACAATAAGAGGGAGTTGGTCTGTGTTAGGGTGTGAGTCTATTCTTCAAAGACAGATGTGCTGAGAGCACTAATGATTTGCAATATTTAACAGTAAAACTGTTTTACTTGCAGTGACTCTGGGCCTTGAATTATAAATGGAATCATTTTATATCTTTTGGCATTAGGAGACATGAATGGGAATTGGCCCAGATTTTCCATTAATAATGTAACAAGTAAATGTTTCAAAATCATTAGAGTTGACATCTCTATTTAATTGGTATTTGGAAGATACATTTATTTATCAAAATATATATTTATAAAATGTATGTAAATTTATACCAATTTGAATAAAAGCCAGATTTGTTTTAAAGATATTATATTTCTGCTATATTATGTTTATGTGTATAATCTTTTTTTATTTGTCGTTTGAATGATTAAAACCCTTCCTAAACTCAAGTGCTACTAAGAGATTGCATTCTACTGTGCTCTAACTGTAAGTGACATTTCTTTTTATTTGACATCCAGTTTAACGTCTTGGAAGGGCTGCTAGCCAAAAGCACCACATAAATCTTGGGCTCTTTCCTGATTTAAGGAAAATCATATGCAATTTTGGAAAGACATCACATTTATCCTCAAAAAAATTTTCCTAGTGTAGTTAATATGAGATATAATTTTCATGATAAAACAGGTACAGAGGTGTCCAAAAATGGAAGAATGAATTTTATTTCTTTAGACAACCTTTTTGACAGTCTTGTCCGATTCTTCTTCCAGAGCTCTGTTTATAGAAGACTTTAGCCCTAAAATGCAATCAGATTTTTTATTTGCAATTTTATCTCAGCTCTTTATAGATTATGACCATAATGTGTGATGATGTGGTTAGGAAAAGAAATATTAATCATGCCAAAGTCTGAATTGTGAACAGTGTGAACTATCACAACAGGTTGGTTTTTGATAAAGTTTTACAATTTGTAAAGACACAGTTGGCCAAAAATTGCAAATCACTGAAGAAAGAATGCTCACTCAGTCTTTTCTTTACTATAAAGAAGAAAAATCTTAAAAACAGATTAAAATTCAGAGAATGGAGAAACTATCCCAGGCTTGGTTCAGTGACCTGGTCTCCGTGACTGGGAAGATACAGTGCTAGGATTTTATAGCTGAAGAGCACTTAAATTAGCCCTTTTTATGGATGGAGAAACCGAGGCCAGAGGAGTGAAGCGGGCAGCCCCTTGCCATGGAGCTGGTCAGGGCTGTGCCCACTCATCTCCTAGAGTCCAGGTGATCACGTTGTAGAAAGGCCCCGGTGGTAAAGTCTTGCAAATGAGCAGTGAAGCTTGCATCATGAAGATTTGGTTACCTGTTTTCATTGTAAAAAGACTGTATAAATTTCAAATATAATTATAATAAAACTTCGTATTCAGCTTTGGGCTGCTGAACTCTTGGGTAGAGAGCTGCTCCATCGTGCAGACTTTCTCCTGCCTGTGACCTCCTCCCTCATGGCAGATCAAGGCACTTAACAAGCAATATTCTTACATTTAGCGTGTGGCCTCCTGTCTCCTCTGCAGATGTGCTGTGCAGGGGAGAGGATCTTGTAAAGCAGCGTCGTCATTCACGTGGTGGAGCTTTTTTAAAAGACCAGCTATCTTTTCCTGGTATCTTACCCCATGGCCTTTACTCCCAATCCCCTGTGCTTTTCAGCTTATCCCTCTCTTTCAAAAAAATTGGGAATAATTTAAGTAGAGGAAGAAGGGAAGAAAACTAGTATTTATTCAGTACCTGCTATTTGCCAAGTATTCATCTCATCACTTTTGGAATGAGGTCAGCTTAAATAAGTAAATCAATAAGGATGCCAGGTATCAAATTCGGTACATCTTACCTGTATTGTTAATTGCTGAGCATGTCAAGGCTCAGAGATGTTAAATAAATCAGAGGGAGGAATTAAAAAACCAAGAAGCCCGAAAGGAAAGACATTACCAGGAAAGAGATCACATTCTGCTGCTTATTAATAAAAAGAGAGCAAATGTATACATTAACCACATATATACACAGAGCGTGCCAAAGATGTATACACATTTTAAGAAAGGAAAAAAATTATATTTAAGTTGTAATACTCAAGTCACATTTGACTTCTGCAGTTATAAGAGATATAAGATATAATATACAAGGCAATAAATAGTATCAGTAAATATGAAAATTTTAATACAGTTTTCTCCTTTCTTAAACTGTGTATACATTACTTTGGCACCCTCATATATATGTATATAGTTACATTCTGGCTGATAACCTATGTGAAATAGTAAATAAATATATTTACATTTTTTATATATCAGAAAGATACATTTTAAAGAAAATGTGTTTTGAATTTATTTGCCTGCTACCTGAACTTAGTGGCTGTGCAGGAGTGTTCTCGCTGTCCTGGGCGTCTAAGAGGCACCTCAGGGTGTTCCAAAATGTTAGGGACAGAACAGGGATCAGGGCAAAAGAAGGAAAAATAAAATACAAAATAAAAACAGAAACAAGAATAACAAAGAAGAGAACAGATAGTTCCTGACAGAGCCCCCGACACTGAGAAATCCTGTGGTTTCACTTAAAGTGTCTTATTTGTTTCTGTTACTTGACTTTTCCATTTCAGGTCACTGTTATGTGCAGAATTGTAATTTCAGCACAGAAGTCTGAAGTCCATTCTTAGGAAGTGTTAAAACAAACAAAGAAAAAACACAAAAACTTTGCAACCTGCAAAAATACAAGAAGCTGTTGGTTTATAGAATCTTACCATGCAGCTTCAACATTCAACAGAGGCGGTGCTAACAGCAAACCCAGACGTGTTCCAGGATCTTGAACATTGTACACCCTGGAACCGAGGTCTGAGTTCATAGAAAATGCTCCACGTTAGAACTAGAGTTTAAACAGTGTGATTATTGGTCAAGGCTGTTGGTTAGTGGATAACATGTTAGAAGGATGAGGATTACCTCACCCTCACAGGGGTTTTCCAGATCCCTTTTTGATTATTTGTAATTTGTAATTTAGTCTGTCCCTACGTCTCCCCTGGCATCACACTGGGCACTGCTCCTCCGTCACCTGCTGGCCTCTGTTTAGCTGTGTGAGTCCTGGTTATTGATACAAGCAACTCCATAAGGCTGAGACTGAAAAGCAATCTTAAAAGTATTTTCTGGACGGATCTCCTTCATTTTGCAGATGAAGAAATTGTGGCGCAGAAAGGCTGAGAAACCAGGTCAGAGTGACCCAGCTGGAGCCTGACAGAGCCTGATTCCAAACCTGAGTGCTGGGCCCCACACAGGTGCTTCCCTGCTGGACCAGCCCAGCAGCCACAGGGACTGTCCTTGGAAACAAGGATGACAGGCAGATTGAAGATACAGGGAATATTTTGTTCCCTTCCAGTCTGTTTATCCCAGGGCTAGCCCTCATGCCTTTTAGGAATTAGGTAAAATTTATACCTGCATTTTCATTTGATCCAGCAAATGATGTAGGCTCCCCATTGCCACAACACTAAAAATGTCTACTTTTGAAATTTTTATTAATGTCAAAATGTGTGTTATGACATTTTTATAAATGTCAAAATGTTGACTCCACCCCAACGGGGGGGGGGGGTCGAGAGATCTTTATAAAAGGAGTTTTAAGATCTAATAGAATTTGCATTATCATTAGTGAAACAGAAAATAACACACATTGCAGTAGAAAAGAGGTTTCAAAATAAGGGGTGCAGTAGATGTTTACAGAGAAAGGAGTTGAGGCGTGTTGGAGAGACCTTCAAAGTCTTCGTGGAAAGGGTCAGGGTGTGAGGTAAACTCTCCAGGACATGAAAGAAAGGCCCAGGTGGGAGAAGGGGCCCAGGTAGGAGAAGGTGGTCTAGATGGGAGAAGGGGCCTGGGTGGGAGAAGGGACTCTGGGCTCCTGAGCAGGATGGAATAGGTACGCGGAACCCGGCCCTGAGGTGTACGAGGCCACCCATGCCAGGCCTTGGACGGCGAACCCTGGGAGCCTACTGAGCTGGTGACACAGGTTGGGTGGCAGGGCTGCTGGACACCACGGACAGGCAGAGAGTGGCCAGCAGGAGCTGAGGTCTGGCAACAATGTGCAGGGTGGGGCTGAGAGGCCCTCAGAGGCAGAAGGCAGGAGCCAATGAGGTTGGAGCTTGGATGGTTCGGAGACGTACAGAAGAGTTCCATCCCAGAGAAGAGTCTGTCTTCGGCTGCCCCTGATCACAGATTCGGGATAGGCAGGTGCTGAGTGCCGCTTCCCCAGCATAGTGCAGGGTCAGCAAGGGGCTCCATAGGGCCGGAAAGCCCATGATTTACCTCTCAATTGGTGCTGTTTATTCTTCTATTTAAAGAAATTCAAACATTTGAACCTAGGGGAGAAAGTGCCATTGGAATGAGTTTTAGAAGTTGGGTAGGGAGTTGTTAATAGAAAAAGGGAATGAATTAGGTTTTGTTTTCTTTTTTTTAGGGAAAAGTATAAATAACTTTATTTTTTTTTTAATTTCAGAATACAAGGGGAGACACATATTTCGTTTACATACTCTGTTTTGGTACAGATTGAGTCAAAGCTGTCTGCCCTTCACCCAGACAGGGTGTGAGTTTACCCATCACTACGTGCTTGTAGGTTCGGCGAATGTGACCGAAGTGTCCATCCCGCTAATTGCTTTATGCTTGTAGTTTAGGTGTCATTTCTTCCAGAGAGGTTCCTGTGACCTTGGGGCTGGTTGACTGCCTTCCCCACTGCAGCATCCTGTGTGGTCCTGGTGGCCTGGTGGCTGGTCAGGCAGGACTGTGAGCCCCACAGACGGGCAGCTTTCAGTCAGGCCACTGTCTCATCCCTAGGGCCTGGCGTGGTGTCCATCACTGAAAAGACAGTCAGTGACTTGCTGTTGAATCACTGAGTGGCTAACCTGATGACAGAGTGGATTTGCTTCAGGAGAAGCAAGGCAGTGAGTGGGGAGCAGAAGGGGAGAGCAGGCCAGGGAGAGAACAAGGAGAGGGAGGAAAGAGGGGGAGGGAGAGGAGCCAGGAGGAGTGAGCTGATCGCAGTGCAGAACTGAAAGTACTAAGAAAGGTTATTACAAAAGAGCATTGTTTTGGACTGGTCTTCAGGCCTTCCACAGAGCCCCTTCATGCTGATTGAACAGGGTGGCGTTTTGGCGTCTGGAAGTCATACATGGTGTGAAGCATTCTGCTTATGACTGGTCCTACCGCTGGAACAATGAATCAACGTTGTCAGATTGATGAGAGAAATGATGGTACATACAAAGATCAAACAAACTCATTTGCTACTTCTTAAATAAATATTTGCTCTAAAACAATCATAATGGGTCAGCAAAAAAAGATATTAAAACACATACTCATTTCCTGTTTCTGCAATTTAAATGCTGTGGGAGAAATTTCATCTTGAAATGAGTTTTTAACATGCTACCCCTGGGTCCTGAGTGTTTGTGAGTCTACTGGGTGTGCCAGGCACTCCTGAAACAGAGTTTGTGGCTATATTTGTTCATATTACTCAGAACAAGAATTTTGTGAGCAGAAAATTTTTAATGCAAGACTCAGCAATCAAATTTAGGATGTGTGCACGAAACCCACTTTGTATGTGGGAGTCACCGTGGCTGTCTCTCCTTCAGAGGTCACATCAGTGGTCCACACAGCAACATCCAGTTAATTCCCCTTAAATTACATTATTTAATTTACAAAATAAAATTCAATCGTGTAATTGGGATGCTGCGCAATGTTCGTCAAGTGTTGCCTTAGCAGCAGGATCACCTTTCTGAGAGGTACACACAGGTCATGTGCAGCGTGACATGGCCAAAGGGGTTAATAGGTCGTGCCAGGAAATTGTGCTTTATTCTAAGGAGATAGGAACCTGAAGGAGTTTAGGTTAGGGTGGAGGAGTTCAAGGCCGAGGAGAGTGACAACAGCCGGTGTAGGAGGCTGAAGTCGGCAGCTCATCTTGGCACGCTCGAAGCCAAGTCTGTGAAAGGCTGCCTTCCCCCAGTCGTGAGGCCACTCAGTCCACCTGGAGCAGCTAAGTCACACCCATCTCCCTCCTGGACTCTCACTCTCGGCCACTGTCCACTTGTCCTGTTCACGTCAGGGTCACATCCGACACCCAAGGACAGTGCTTGAGCTTCGATGACAGCACAGCATCCACCTGGGGCAACAGAGCAAGACTCTGTCTCAAAAAAAATTTTCTTTTTTGCTTGAAATTCCCAGGAGAAGGAATGCACGTCACAATTATATTCAAACTAGCCCTCCCCAGGCTGCCCTGGCTTCTCACTGTCCTGTGGACACCACTTCCCTACAGTCCCTTGGCCTCGTCACGGGCCCTGGTGATTCTGCGTGTGGCCTGTGTTGTGTTACATGCACTCCTCCTCTTAGGAGTTGTGAGCAGAAATGTTTGTTTTTTTATTTGTTTGTTGGTTGGTCTTTTTTGGAGATAGAGTCTTGCCTTATTGCCCCAGTCTAGAGTACTGTGGCGTCACAGCTCACAGCAACCTCGAACTCCTGGGCTCAAGTGATCCTCCTGCCTCAGCCTCCTAAGTAGCTGGGACTACAGGCACTGCCGGAACACCTGACTGGTTTTTCTATTTTTAGTAGAGACAGGGTCTCACTGTTTGCTGACACTGGTCTTGAACTCCTGAGTTCAAGGGATCCACCCACCTTGGCCTCCCAAAGTGCTAGGATTATAGGAGTGAGCCAACACACCCAGCCTTAAATCCTTTTTTTTCCTCAGCAGATTTGTTGAGGTAAAGTAGACATGTGCTAGATCCCTGTATGGGTCTCATGTGTGCAGTTTGATAAGGTGGGACATAAGTGTGCGTAAGTGTACCTGTAACAGCATCACCACATTTAAGGTAATAAACATCTTCATTGCCTCCAAAATAAACTCTTTTCAATGTTGTCATCTCTCATCCTGTTGGCTTTACTATGCCTAAATAATAATAAAACAACTGTGCCAATGCTGGGTTGGGTTGATGGTAGAGACAGCAAAAAATTGGTGGATACAGAGATATTTAGGCAGTAAAGTCAGCAGAACTCCACAACAGACTTCTCCGGAGGATGATAAAGACGACATCTGTTTCTGACTGGTGTAACTAGGGCCACTCCTCTGACAAAACTGGAAGAGGTCCTGGCTAGGGGGAGGGTACTGGACTCAGAAGGGCATGTGATGGTGGGGTGACTTTGAGACATTCTTGTGGAGACATCAAGGAGACAGTTGGACATACAACTTGGAACCAGCGACGGGGTCTCACTAAGACGGGAGGACCTATGAACGGTGGAAGAAAAACGTCCCAGCCAGTGGGAATTGTAGGCGGTGGTGATTACCAAAGATGGCGGTCCCCAGGGCCTACTCATAAGTGGCTCTTCTTGGAGACATGAGCACTGGCGGAGACATTTCTCTTCAGGCAAGAGAAATAGTGTGAACAAAGGTTTGGAAGCCAAATCCGTGTTGCAAATCTGGACAGCAGTGAGTAGCCCTACTTAAGGAAGCAGATAGTTTGTCTAATTCAGGGCAGGGTAGGGAGGAATGAAGGTTCAGAGTACCTCCCTACGAAGCTATACCAACCTCGAAGGCCTGACTGTCAGGGGCTTGTTATATTACATGCCAGAGCCTTTGGTCACTTCATGAAGAGAGCAAAAGAGCCCAGCCCAGGCCCTCTGTCCTGCAGAGCAGGGCTAAGGAGGACGTCCTCCCTTGCCTGCCAACCACGTCCAGCTACTGGAGAGAATTAATGATCAAGGCTGAAAAGACTAACGAAACGTTATTATGTTAATTTTACTTCAGTTAACGATCAGAGATTCATTACAAGTCTACTGTGTACCCAGGTCC
This sequence comes from Perodicticus potto, assembly GCA_963574655.1. NCBI lineage: Eukaryota > Metazoa > Chordata > Mammalia > Primates > Lorisidae > Perodicticus > Perodicticus potto. Next base: position 11,513 of record CAUYRH010046598.1, read on the forward strand.
TAGGATCCAGTCCCTGATCCATGGAAACTATCTAGTGATTTAGAAAAAGAGAAGTGGGACCCAAAAATTAATGCCAGAAAGCACGTATTATGAAATGTTTCTGTGTTTCTCTTTAAATGTTTTTATTGTATATTTCTTTCTTAATGTTTATCTATGGCAAAATACACTTACCATAAAATTTACCGTCTTAGCCACTGTTGGATCACAGTTGAGTAGTGTTAAGTTTACTCACGTGGGCTGCACTGCTGACCTCTAGAGTCCTCTCTGTAGATGGTAAAGCTGAAACCTCACAGCCACAAACATCAACCCACCCGCCCCCAACCCCAGCAACCACCATTCTGTTCTCTGTCTGTGTGAATTTGACCACCGAGGTACCTCATATGAGGAAGTCAAGCAGCATTTTTGTTTGTGACTGGCTCATTTTACTTGGCGTAATGTCCTTAGGGTGCATTCATGTCACATCACCTGTTAGAATTTCCTTCCCTTTATGGCCGAGCACTGTCTCACGGTGTCTGCTGCTCTGTGGGACTTCCCCACTGATGGACACCTGGGTTGCAGCCACCTCTGGCTGTCATGAATGGTGCTGCCATGAGCATGGTGTGCAGGGGCCTTCTCTGGACCCTGCCTTCAGTTCTCTGGGGCATGTACCCAGAAGTGGAGTTCCTGAGCTACGCCATCAGTTTAACTTTTTGAGGGAACGTCAGTTGTACCCCACAGTGCAGCAGGTCTCTTTCTTTCTGTTTCTTTTTTGTTGTTTGTTTCTGGTGGTCTCCGGCACCTGTCTCATGGTTTGATTCACATATTCCTAATGATTCATGATGCTGAGCACTTTCTTGTGCTAATTGACCATTTGTATATTTTTGGAGAAATGTCTATTCAAGCTCTTTGCCCACTTTAAATCACATTGTTTGATTTTATTTGTTGCTGAGTTGTAGGATTCTTTGTATGGCTACTAACCCTTATTAGATACATGATTTGCCGATATCATCTTCTGCTCCACAGGCTGACTTCTCCTTCTGTTGATGTGCCCTTCCATGTGCAGGTGTTGTTAATTTTCGTTCAGACCACTTTATCTATTTTTACCTTTATTGCCAGTGCTCTTGGTGGTGTACCAAGAATCATCACCAACTCTAATGTCATGAAGCTTTCCCCTATGTTTTCTTGTAAAGTAGCATGATGTTTTAGATGTAACCTTTAAATGTCTGATCCATTTTGAGTTGATTTTTATATACGGTGTCAGGTAAGTATCTGACATCATTCTTTTCATGTGGGTACCCAGTTTTCCCGCATTATTTGTAGGAAAGACCCCCTTCCCCATGGCACATTACTGGCTCCCTTGCTGAGAGCCATTGTTGGCACTCGAGGGCCAGGTCTCACCCTGACCTGTCTGCTGGCCTCTGTGTCTGTCTTTGTGCCAGTACCGCACTGTTTGAATTGCTGTAGCTTTGTCATAGGTTTTGAAAATAGAAAGTGTGAGGTCTCCAAATTTTTTCTTTTTCAAGATTGTTTTGACTATTTGGATTTCCTTGTGATTCCATATGAATTTTAGGATAGGTTTTTTTTTTTTCTGCAAAAAATGCCATTGTGATTTTGATAGGGATTGCATTCAATCTGTAGACTACCTTGGGTAATGTTAACATTTTAACAATAAAGTCTTATAATCCATGAATATGGGATATCTTTCCGTTTTCCATTTGTTTCCTGTCCCTAATTTCTCTTAGCAGTGTTTCTCATAATTTTCAGGATATGGACCTTTTGCCTTTGCGATTAATTTTATTCCTGAGCATTTACAAGATTATAGGTAGAACCATCTTCTCCATCCTTTAACATTCTTTCATACAGGGACAGCAGAGCTCATTTCAGGATTTGGTGTAGGAGGCTTTGCTGTTGTTTTCTCTCCAGTATTAGCAGGTGATTTTTTTGGTTTTGTTTTTTTCAGATTTTTTCAGAGTGTTTTATTGATAATTCTAGGTTAAAGCTCTTTGAAACAGATAAGTTAACCTCTTTTCAAATACACATTCATGTGATATTTTGACAATTTTAACAACCTTCATTTTATTATATCAAATGGTCCTACAGACTATTCTTTTTCTTTGATCCCAAGGACTTAAGAAGCTATTGATTTTTCATATTTTTTTTTCATTTCCAGAGTCACATCTTACACATACAAATAAATGAAAATATGACCTATGACTCTAACCTAAAACTGCTGTTTTATTGATTCATATAATTCATTCAATAGCGTCAATTCAATATCCATTATATACCAAACACTAGAAATCTATACAAAGTTTTATTTCTAACAATATCAGAGAAATTTCTGAGTTTCACTGAGACACTCTTTTATCTACACGCTTGTTCTTACTTTTCTAGCTTCAAAGATGTACAAAGTTTTCATAATAGCAAAAGTACCTATGGTGAACATTACTGAGCGTTCATAATACCTTAACCTCTGAGTTTATACATATTATTAACTTATTCAAGATGCTTAACAACACCCAGACCCAGGCTGGGAGCCCCGCAGGCTCCAGCAGTGAGCAAAGGGGTTGGGCCCAGCACAGACTTGCTGCAGAAACAACTCTCACTAAGATGAACCAGAGATTAGCCTGACACGGACATCCTTCCACAGACAGCCGTATGTGTGACATGTGTTCAGCACTGCTTATCCACAGTTTAACATGGAATATAAAATTAGATTAATAGGACCCTAATTATGTAAGTTATACACACAAGAGCACTAACAGGAACTATGAAAATGTTGTCAGCAGGTGTTATAGATGTTTATAAATAAATTTATAAATAAATTTTCTGGGTAAATTTATTCATTTAAAATATTTTTATACAGTAGGCATATATTGTTTATTTAGAAAATGTTTTAAAAATATGTCTGTTCTCAGGGAACTTAGATCAAAGTACTTGAAATTAGTCTCCTGCTAGGAGGGCACAGGTGCAGGGGAAGCAAATAGTTGCTGATCTTACTTTGGCAAATGCAAGTAATCTGGACTGTGACGATTCTATAAAACCTTGGTCCCGTACATATTTCTGACATAAAGTATGTATTTAACTGTTCTGCCTCACAATTTTAGAAAACCTGGTTTTCGTACATATTTCTGACATAAAGTATGTGTGTATTTAACTGTTTTGCCTTCTCTGCCTTTGCGAATGTGGTTTGCAGACTAGGGAAGCATCATCCTTGTGCTGGCGTTGGGCTTACACTGCGTGTTTCACAGTGGCCTTGTGAGTCAGACACCAGTGGACCCAGCAGACTCAGAGGACCTGGAGGACCCAGGGCTGATGCGGCTGCTGCTCTTCCCACCTCCAGGCAGCCCCAATGACAGGCAGGGAGCGTGGGGAATCCCATCTGTCAAGTCTGACACATAGTAGGGGTTCAGGAGGTTTCAGTCTAAACAAACTTCTCCGTGAAAAATCTTGGATATTTCCGTGTTAATACTGCAGCCTGCTGTAAAATAAATTCACTTTGAATAACACAGTGGCAGGAACCCCTGTGCCAGGGCAGGGCACCTCATTCACAGGGCCACCCTATGTCCTCAGCTGGGCTGGTGCTGCACACCTCATTCCCAGGGCTGTCCTGATGCCCTTGGCTTGTTCCTAGGGCTGCCATGATGCCCTTGGCTTGTTTCCAGGACTGCCCTGATGTCCTCGGCTCATTCTTGCTCCCCCTGCTCTTGTGTAGGGTGAATATCCTTTCTTTAAAGCTGCCTCTAACTTTGTTTAGTCGTCAGCCCTAGTAGATTAACATTAGAAGGATATTGAGTTTTCACAATTTCATTAGCGATTGTAGCCTTATTGTTCCTTAGTGGGAATGGTCTCCTCTGCGGCAGACCTGAAACAGTAGCTTTGGAGGTTGGACACTCCTCCCAAAGCTTTGGTTGGCCATCAGGAACAGCAGCCTCTTAGCCACATTATTATTATTTTAAATTCCTATGTACTAGAGATTTTTCTTTATTTATGCACTGAGGAGCCATATTTTCCTTCTGTCCTTGGGGTAGCTGCAGTTTGAAATATTTATGGGTTGGAATAGGGGAGAATTTTTAAGCCTAAACTATGAAAAAGCCTTGTAAAGCCAATATCCAAATTAAGATAATTTCCTAGTTGGCATGGATTAAATTGCAGAATTGCATCCTTTTGAAAATTCTCATCCTGCAGAGTCACGCCCATAGCAGTGGGGCCTTGTGAGCAGGGGGCAGGAGCCAGTTACCTTTACACCCCTGTACTACTTCCTCACCGTGGCCGGAAAGGCTCCCTGGGGCTCCAGACCTACCCTTCTGCAGTTCTCCCAGCTGAATTATTCCAAATGTCCATTGTTTACTGGCACTGAACAGGAGGCTTTTTTTCTGTTCAATAAATACAACTTTTTCCCTTTTGTATTTTTACTTCAAGTATGAATCTATAGGGAATCAGATCCAAGTTAGTCTAATTTTCCTTCACATCCGCAGTCTTTTTACAGCAGGAGTTTTCAACCTGTGGGTTGCGACCCAGAGGAACTATATTAAAGGGCCGCAGCATTAGGAAGGTTGAGAACTACTGTGTTACAGGGATGCCCCTTACTGCAGTGACAAGGCCTAACATCCTGATTTCATTGCTGTTTGTGATAAGATCTTCCAGTCCACACAGGGTCCTTGTTGCAGGGTTTGTGACTAGGGCAGCTCACTGTCTCTGCCTCTACTCTGACTGCCCTTTACGACATCGTACTCAGAGCTAGGTCTAAAGCTGGACTTTTTACATAAGAGGCTCCCTCACCAGGGACCCCCATATCTCACCCTGACCATTCTGTGAGCCTTGTCACCCTTTCTGGTCAGTGGGCTTCTCTTTCAACCTCTTCCATGTTTTCTCCTGCACAGTCACCCCTCTGACCAAACCAGCAGGAAAACGGACTCACCCAGCTGTTCTTGTCAACCCACCGGCCCCTTCTAAGGTGACCTGTCCTTGTGCACTCCTCTCCTGCTATTTTAAGTAGTTCTCAACCTTCCTAATCGGTAGAGTCACCGATCCCAAACATTCCCAATCAAAATTCTTTGGCTCTGTATGTCTGAGTGGATCTTTCCCTGTGCCCAAGCAGTGCCTCTGCTCCTGGCGAGGTTCTCGTCTGCTCAGAGCTTTGCGTCTCCTGAGTTTTCTCCAGGCAAGCAGAGTCCTGTCTTATTAGTGTAACTCCACGTTCCAGCCTCATCTCCCTGTTAACTATTTTACCCTTTACCTGCTAAACCTTTTCACTTTGAAATACTTGAGTCTTGTTACAAATTTTTAGAATTCGTGCTCTAAAATCTTAGAAACATAAATAGTACCTGGTGATAGATGAATAAATGAAGAACATTTTATATCTGACCTGTCGCCCCTCTGGAAAGACAACCTGATAGCCTTCCTTCCCAAACTGGTTCCCCTTCCAGATTCTTTACTTCTCTTTTTGAAAGAGACCAAGCCTAAAACTAGAGTTTCACTCCCAATACTTTCTGCTGAGCTCTGTGATCTTTCTTCTCCCTCCACTCTGCCCTCATTCAGGCTCTCACTCTCCTCTGCCTTGATTATTACAATAGGCTCTGTCTCCCTACAACAGTGATTTTTCAGCCCGTGTGCAGGAGAGGATCTTAGTCAGTGTTTTTCAGCTTTTTTTTTTTTTTTATCTCATGGCTTACTTAAATTATGATCAAAAAAGAAAACAAGTAAAAAAAAAAAAAGGATACTTTGTGCTTTGAACTTCTTTTAAAAATATTTTAAGTAAAAATCTTTAAACATTTTCATGTTACACCTACAACCTTTCCCCCATTCTCTGTACCTTTTCTAAACCATTTATAAGGCGGGGCATGGCAGGGCGGCTTCCACCTATAATCCCAGCACTCTGGGAAGCCAAGGTGGGAGGATCACCTGAACTCAGGACTAGCCTGAGCAAAGTGACATCCTGTCTCTACTAAAAATAGTAAAAGCTGGGTGTTGTGCCAGGTTCCTGTAGTCCCAGCTACTTGGAAGGCTGAGGCAGGAAGATCCCTTGAACCTAGGACTTCGAGGTGACTGTGAGATATGAAGCCATGGGACTCTACACCAGGTGACAGAGTGAGACTCTCCAAATCAATCAATCAATCAATAAAGCTCATATAGGTTGGTGTTATTTTCCTGTTTCCAGTGGCCTTTCATTGCTTATGAGGTAAAACAGAAATGCCTGAATATGCCCTTTTGTCACTTTGTCCCTGCCAGCAGCAGGCACCAGGGTGGGCTGACTGCAGCAGGCCTCTGGCACTGGCATCTGGGGCTGCATCTGGCGGACACCCTTCTTTCCTGGGAGTGTGCAGGGGCACATTGGTGAGTGGCCGAGACAACCTTCTTCCCTCTGAGAACAGTGGGGTCAGTGACTGGCCTGGTTGTCCTCTCTCTGTGTTTTAGATACTTTTGTTAATGCATCTCTTCCTTAAATGTGTCTCTCCTCCTTACTCTACGGGGAGGTTTTGCGGACTGGAGCAGTGTCGTGTTAACATTTGTATCTGGTGGGCTCTACCAGCACATAGTGGGTGCTCAGGAATGGGGGCTAGATTAATTTGAATGGGAGAATAAAGGCTTGTAATTTTTCTTTAGACAGAGAAAAGCCATGAAGCGGAAAAAATGGAAGTGACAGATTCTGATAATTCGATGTACCATGGAAATGATTTCAGACTAGGTTGTTTGACAGCAGTTATGATTTGGACTAAAAGCATGCATTTCCTCCCCGGCAACCTGCATTTGAAAGAAGAGCTTTGAAGAAAAAACAAACAGCCTGACTGTGGCCTTGCTTTCTTTGAAGAAGAGGTGTGCCTCTTTGAAGGCAGAGCTTCCCAGCTGTGAGCACCAAGCATGCTCCTCTTCAAATGAAATAATCATCACCCTGGATCTGGGGGGCAGCCTGAAAACGAGGCCTATTAATGGAATTACTCATTTCCAGTCTATAAATGTGCACACAAGGGAAGGGGCCTGAGCACTGCTGCTGGCCATAAATCCATGTTATCAGCAGAGGTATTTCCATCAGTGCCCATCTCTCATCCTTCTAGGGACGGGGGTTCTCACTGTTGCATTGTTTACAAGTTAAAAGGTATGTAAGTTTAAAAATAGAGATTCATGAGCATAAAAAAAGTACACTTGTGTGTTTTGTCACCAAATTTAATGAAATCAATTTAAGGAAGGGTGTTTGGGAGGGGGAAGTCCTTTTAATGACCTTTCTACTCCTAGAGCTATGGCCTGTTTTAAAAGATGCACAGAAGAGTCCGCTAATGTAATTGCCACTATGTCACTGTCAAGAAGCTTCCATGAACAAACAGCATCTCCTATAAAAGGGCCCGGGTTGTGCAGGAGCAGAGAAGGCTGTGGACAGTGGGGGGAGGGGGGAGGCTGTGAAGTCCATGGACCTGCACTGTCCTCCACGAGTTCAGAAACGCGAGTTCTGAGTGACATTGCCCATGAGGGAGGCTCACTAGCCATATCTCAAGTGGGCACCCAGATCCTGAAACTCACCAGGATCGAAAAACTATCATGTGACATTTGGTATTTTATTCAAACCGTAGCTCCTTACTAACAGTAGCAGTTCACATAAAAGGGCTTTGTTAAAACAGGCTTATGTTTAAGATGTGTTTTAGGTTCATAGCAGAACTGAGAGGGAGGGACAGGGAGTCTCTTATGCCCTGCTCCCCGCAGTGGCCTCCTCCTTGGTCAGTAGCCGGCACCAGAGCGGCGCATTTGTGCAGCTGAGAGGCCTAGGGACAGGGCACATCACCAGAGTTGGGGCTCTTGTCAGCTCACTCTCGCTGTTGTCCGACCCGTGTACCCAGTACTTGAATGACAGAAGGAATAGTTTCACCACCTGGGAATCCTCTGAGCGCCATCCGTGCAGCCCTGACCTCTGACAGTCTCTGATCTTCTTCCTCTCCCCAAATGCGGGGAGTGGGAGTCATGCAGTGCACAGCCTCTCAGACTGGCCTCTCCCAGTGACTCGCCAGCACTAAGGTCTCTCCAGGCCTTTTCATGGCTTCATAGCTCAGTCCTTTTGGGTGCTGAATGGGTCTGGCTGGGTGTCTGGTGTGTCTGGCTGGGTCACAGTTTATTTATCATTCACTTACTAAATGGCATCTTAATTGTTTCTAAGCTTTGGCAATTATGGATAAAGCTGATAGAAAGTTTTCAGCTTTTTTGAGTAATGCTGAGGAGTGAGATTGCTGATCAAATGTGAGGTGGTGTTTAGTTTTCTAAGAAATCACCAAGCTGTCTTCTGAAGTGGCCCCACCTTCTGCATTCCCAGCAACAACCAGCGAGGGTCCCTGTGGCTCCTCCTCCTGGGGCGGTTGGTGAGGTCTGGTCAGGACATGGGCCGCAGAGGGGCAGGCAGCGGCGTCTCACGGTGTCTTGGTCTGTGTCTCCCTGGTGACCTGTCCTGCACGGCAGCCGCTTCACGCCTGCTTGCTAGCTGTGTGTGTCTCTGGCAAAATACATGTTCAGATCTTTGGCCCATTTTTAACGTGGGTTGTTTTCCTATTGTTGAGTTGCAAGAGTTCCTCATAGATTTTGGATAAGAGTTCCTTATCAAGTATGCGTTTTGCAAATATTTTCTCCCAGGCTGAGCTTGTCTTTTCATCCCTTTGTCAATCTTTTCACAGAGCAAAAAGGTTTGATTTGAATGAAATCTGACTTACCAGTTCCTTACATATCATGCCTTTGCTGTTGAGCTAAAAAGTCATCATCAAAGGGCTATTGTCCGTTATTTGTGCAGTGCAGCCAATCACACGCTTCTGTGAAGACGATGTCAGTCATTGACAAACCTCAAGCACATGCAGCCACATTGAGGCAAATATGAAGGAGACCCAGACCCAAGGCAGTGCTGACATGCTGGCTGCTAACTTGACTGCTATTAATATTGTTTAAACCTTGGTCTCTGTGGTGCTGGGGACCTTTAATTCTGTTTTCCCTTGGGATTATAAGCCTTTTGGTGCTTTGTCTTGCATCTGTATTTCTTGAGCACACACTTAGCTGTCAGTGAGGAAGGAAAAGCCATTCCTGGTTCTCTTACATGAGGATCTGAGTCCTGGTTCTGCCACCCAGGGACCATGTAGCGTGCGGTGACATCATGTCTTGTGGCCTCTGTAGTCATTTGTGAAGTAGTAACATCTGTCTCAGGGGGTCTTCTGGGAGGATTACATTCTTTTAAACTGTTGTTTAATAACAGTGACATAGTAAGCCCTAGATACATTTTGTCCATTATCTGTTAAGGCTTTTCTCTCCCATTTCTTCAGCTTGCTCTTATTAAATAGAGAAGATAGAAAAATAATGTCGTGATATGTTTTACTTGGCTACACACAGAATCCAATTTCATGATGATTTTTAAATTCTAATAATAATGATGACCAGAATCAAAATACTCAGTTTAAAGTTGGTGCTTGGGGTACGGTGTGGGCAGAGAAGGGTACAAATTTGTAGGTTATGCTTCAACTAGGGCAGAAAAGCTCAGAGGACACACCTGGGCACCTCTGGTTTGCTTAGCCCAGGGTTCAAAGAAGGGACTAAAGCAGAGTACCCAGCGACTTGAGGAGACTTGGTCTATATGCTGGTGTGATGGGGCCCAGGCAAGAGTGGCCGAAAGGAGGGGATGCATCAGAAGAAAAGGAAACCAGCCTTGCCCCTGTGCCAGAACAAAGAAGGAGACAAGAGCTGGACAGCTGCAGAGGACACCCCTGCCGCAGACCCACGACCAGGGCCCTGGGAACTAGATGGCCTTTGCCACGCTCCAGCCTGAAGCTGACACCATCCTTCACACCAGGATTGTGATGGCAGCCAGGGAAGCGTTCTGCATAAAGCGGAGATGGGCCTCAGGCTGACGAGGAAGCTGCCTTCGTGAAGTTGGGAGCTCTGTGCTTGGCTCCTCCCTGGGTGTCTCGGTCCCATCTCTGCGTCTCTGGAAGCCTGGTGCTCACCAGGGCCACAGAAAACCCCAGTCCAGAGTGGAGAGACCCCAGAAAGCTGTGGTGTCTGTGGCCATGTTATTAGGATCGTGGGTCAGAGACAGTGACTTTGGCAGCATCAAAGATCTGCCCATCATGCAGCACTTTACAGCCACTGGTGTCCCTGACCTCCTTGGTCCACCTGACTGTCAGATGTCACACAGACCAGGTGTCCTCTTTTTCTGTTGTTGGGTTTGCCTAAAGCTGGTGGATGGTAAATGAGGAGCCTGACCTGGAATCTGTTTCTCCTTGTTTGCAATCTGGACACTGTCTCGGACCCATGCCTCACCCAGCCCAGCACCCTTCCTCCCACCTGGCTGACTCGCAGGGCCGGCTGTGGTGACCCATCACTGCCTAAGTTCTTCAGTTCTGAAAGGAAAGTAATTTTTTCCCCACAAATAGAAGACTTAGTTTTTAAGTTGAGATATTCATGGTTTCCAAAGGGAGGAAAGGAGGAAGGAAACATTGGGCATTGGTTTAGAGGGAAGGATACCAGCTAATGTTTAAGAAGCCCCTTTGTAGAACAGCTCAGGTCACTGGGAGATCCCAGCTGCACTTTGTCTTTCTGACCTCCAGCCTAAGTGAAGCTCCAGGCACTGTGTTCACGACATTGATTTATTCAGGTCTGAGACTGGAATCAGTTACCACAGAAAGCTATAAAACCTCTTTCTCTAGGTTTTTCAAACTGAGGTAGATAATTTCAGAAGGGACCTGACCACAACTGAAGGTGAACTGAATGACCTCTTGATACTTTCTGCTCATGAAACCAGTTCAGTTGCAATGTCTAGGCCTTAGGTGTACCCCAGGCAGGTCTCAAAAGGAACTTGTCTCAATTCACGACTTGTATTGATCTTTTGAGGGTCTAAAATTTCCCCAGATGTGATTTTGGGTAAAGCAGGCACGGTTAGTGATAATCGAGGGCAGGCTAACTTACAGCTCACATCTGTAATAGAGTAATAATGGTTAAACATGTACTGAATACCTTCCTTTATTCTGGGAACCCTGCCAAGCGTTCTGTGTGGTAACTCATTTAGTTTTCCCTGGGACCTATGTGGACACAGCCTCCTTGGCATAAAGTATAGAAAGAGCATGTCTCAGAGAAACATAACTCCAGAACTACCACTGTCCAGCTTTGTGACCACAGGAAAGTTATTTAGCCTTTCTGAGTTTCAGCTTTAAACACTGTTAAGTGGAGGATGAAATACCTGCTTTGAGGTGTTGCTTGTGAGGACACACATAAAACTTATATATTCATTCGCTATTAGGACCCCCCAGGTGACCTCTCCCCACACCAACCCTCCCCACACAGAACCCTCCCCACACCGCCCCCTTCCCACTCTGACCTCTCCCACACCGACCACCTCCCCACATTGACCACGTCCCCACACTGACCCCTCCCTACACTGACCTCTCCTGAATTGACCACCTCCCCACACTGACCTCTCCCACGCTGGCCACCCCCCTACATTGACCACCTCCCCACACTGACCTCTCCCACACTGACCCCTCCCACACTGACCACCTCCCCACACTGACCCCTTCTGCACTGACCCCTCCTCACATTGACCACCTCCCCACACTGACCCCACCTCACACTGACCCCTCCTCACATTGACCACCTCCCACACTGACCACCTCCTCACACTGACCCCTCCTCACATTGACCCCTCCTCACACTGACCACCTCCCATACTGACCCCTCCTCACATTGACCACCTCCCACACTGACCACCTCCCCACACTGACCCCACCTCACACTGACCACCTCCCCACACTGACCTCTCCCACACTGACCTCTCCTCACACTGACCCCTCCCACACTGATCCCTTCCGCACCGACCCCTCCTCACATTGACCACCTCCCACAATGACCACCTCCCCATACTGACCCCTCCTCACACTGACCACCTCCCCACACTGACCACCTCCCCACACTGACCTCTCCCACACTGACCACCCCCCTACATTGACCACCTCCCCACACTGACCACCTCCCCACACTGACCCCTCCTCACATTGACCTATCCCTCATAGGACACTCACCCATGTACGTGTCAGCACTATAGGCCTTGCTCCTTATGGCGGCCCCTCCCTGTGCCGAGCAGCCTGTCACAGTCCCTGGCTGATCACCATACAGAGGCTTCACTGTCTGTCCAGGGAACTTGGTGTGGTCAACACACACATTCTGAGAGGGGCTTGATTACTGTCACCTTTAAACTTGGGATGACAGTCAAAGCGTTCTCTCTTGTCATTCCAGAGAGAAATTGCTAATGTGAGATCTCTCAAAGCCCTCAAAAATATCTATAGCATTAACATAATGCTAATGTGAGTAAATCAGCACGACCTAATTAACATTCCTGGGAAGAGAGAGGAAGTGTCGCCTTGTAGAAGTGAAACAGCAGCTCCCTCTGTGTGTCTGACCCTGTCTAGTGCCTGGCGCCCAGGTGGGCAGGAATGAAATTCAGAAGTTGCTTCCTCAGAGAGATTGTTCCTGAGATTACTGAGGCCTCCGAGGCAGGTCCTAGGACAGGGTGGGGAATGAGCTCTTCCTACCCCACCTCCACCACCTTCTGTCAGAGCAGAACTGCTCTGATATCTTTTGTATGTCGAGGGTTTCGTGTATGATTCTGAAAAAAATAACTATTGTTTTTCAAAAAATGTTTGAAATTGCGCTTCAGAGAATATGCTGAGTTTATTCATTTAGGATATGAATAAAGTATCATACTTCAAATAGTATTGTAAAATGAGCTCTAATAACTGTTAGGTAATTAAAAAACTTACTTCATTTCCCTATCCCAATTACCCAATGAAAATTTCAAACTTATGGCCCGCCCCCAATGACTCTTCTCGCCAGAGCAGTAACTCCTTATTGGCTATTCTACCATCCCGTCACCTCCCCTAACTGACCCTATATAAGAGTGTGCTTTTATTTTTTCTTTCTCTTTTTTTCCTTCTCTCCTCCGCAGTGCTGCTGCGGCATCCCTCACCAATAAAGACCTTTCGTACAAGCCTTGGTGGTCTGTAATACCTCTGCTGGTTGAGTGCCGCCCTTTCAGTAACCAATGTTTTTTTAAAGAAATGAGGAAAGGGAAGAAAGAATTCAGATGGAGTTGGCAGAGAAGTTGGCGCGGGCACTGAGCTGGGCACCGGGTATGAGCTTGAGGGCAGGTGGATCAACTTCCCTGAAGCTTTAGCTTCCGTATCTACCATCACTATATTCTTTCCTATGACTATGTAACAAACATAGTGGCTGTGAAGCAACCCAAAGTTACTGTCATACAATTCTAGAGGTCACAAGTCTGAAATGAGTCTCTCCTACAACAGTTAAGACGTCAGCTCCCTCTGGAGGCTCTACAAGAGACTTTGCCTTTTTCAGCCTTTTTTTTTTTTTAAGAAGTACCTAAAATTTATTTTTCTAAATGATTTATATTTTTTATTTATTTATTTATTTATTTATTATTAAATCATAGCTCTGTACATTAATGCTATTATGGGGTACAATGTGCTGGTTTTATATACAATTTGAAATACTTTCATCAAACTGGTTAACATAGCCTTCACCACATTTTCTTAGTTATTGTGTTAAGACATTTATATTCTACCCTTAGTAAAATGTTGGGGGTGACACATGTTTTCTTTACATGTTTTGTTTTTGTTTTTATACAGATTGAGTCGAAGTTATACATGTGAGTGTGCCTGTGACCTGGATGGTGTGTGCTGCACCCAGCAGGTGTGAGTTCACCCGTCCCTGCCTCCCCCCCCACCCCCGCCAGCTTAATTTTCATTGAGATTTGCTTCCGTATGTGCACTTAAGAGTTAGTGATTAGTTCTACTTTGGTATTGAGTATGTGTATTTGTTTCTCCATTTTTGTGATGTTTCACTTAGAAGAGTGGTTTTCAGTTCCTGCCAGGTGGTCCAGATACAAGATCATCATTTTTTATGGCTGAGTATGCTCCGTGGCATGCATATAACTGCCCTCACCATGGGGTTGGAAGTCCCAGCCAGAGCAATCAGGCAAGGGAAGGAATTCAAGGCTATCCCTGTGGAGAAGAAGAGGTCAAATTATCACTCTTTTCTAACAACATGGTCTGTGTCTAGAAAACCTCAAAGATTCAACCCAGAAACTCTTGGGATTGGATAAACTCAGTAAAGTCTCAGGCCACAAAATAAATGTACACAAATCAGTGGCTTTCACATACACCAACAACAGTCAAGTTGAGAATCAATTGAAAGATGTAATACCTTTCTCAGCAGCAACAAAGAAAATAAAACCCCTAGGAATGTACTTAACAAAGGAGGTGAAAGACCTCTCTAGGGAGAACTGTGAAACACTGGGGCAGAAATCGCAGAGACTGTAAACAGATGGAACACGTGCCGTGTACATGGATGGGCAGAGGCAGTGTTGTTTGAGCAGTGGTTCTCAACCTTCCTAATGCCTCCTAATGCCGTGACCCTTTAATACTGTTCCTCATGTTGTGGTGACCCCCAACCATAAAAGTATTTTTGTTGCTACTTCATAACTGTAATTTTGCTACTGTTATGAATCGTAATGTAAATATCTGATATACAGGATGTATTTTCATTGTTACCCACAGGTTGAGAACTGTGTAAGAGTATCTGATTTACAGATTCAAGGCAATCTCCATGAAAATACCAAAGCCATTTTTTGAAGATCTAGAGAAAATAGTTCTATGCTTTTTGTGGAACCAGAAAAGACCCTGAGTAGCCCAGGCAACCTCATGTGATAAGAGCAAAGTGGGTGGTATCACTTCACCTCTTCACTTGAAGAAGACTTCAAGCCTTCTTCCGTCCTGCTGCCCTCCCCGCCTGTCCTCCGTGCAGCCAGCACTCTGTCTCATAGCTGCCTCTGACTCCGACACTCTGCCGCCTTGGTTGTATCGCCTGTATCTCCTCCCTGCCTTCCTCTTGCAAACTTTTATGATTACATTGGGCCCATCTGGATAATCCAGGATACTGTCCCCATCTCAAGATCCTTAGATGGGGCTCGGCGCCTGTGGCTCAATGGGCTAAGGCGCCAGCCGCGTACACCTGAGCTGGCAGGTTCGAATCCAGCAAAGGCCCGCCAAACAGCAATGACAGCTGCAACCAAAAAAAAAAAAAAAAAAGATCCTTAGATGGGGATCTTGCAGGCCCACTTTACTTTGCCACGTAAAGTAACACACCCACAGTTCTAGGAGGGGATTCACCCATCCCCAGGATGCAGGATGGGATGGGTGAACTCACATCTGCAGGCCCCTTTGCCATGTAAAGTAACACACTCGCGATTCTGGGATCAGGACATGGACATTCGGGGGCAGCGGGGAGGGAGCACTATTCAATCTACTAGTAATACCTTAACCAATAGCTTCGGTTTCAGGCTGTTGCAGGAACTAAAATGTCAATACATGCTTAAAACAGTACCTGACGCATAGAAAGGGCCCAGCGCACACCAGCTACAACTGTTCTTCTGGCAGACTTTGCTGATGGCAATAGCACAGCCTGAGCCCAGCAGCACGGCACATGCACCGCCCAGGGGCCTGGGAAATGGACCAGGTCTCTTTACTTACTGCCTTATCAGACCAGGACCCTAACTCTCCGAGGCCCTTTATGAACCTGTTAAGTGGTAAACACCACCTCACAATGCTACGGGAACATGTGGCTAGACATAGTCTGCAGAGGCCTCAGAAATATTAGTTCTTCCCAGCTAGCTCTGTGAGTGTGGGGCCGAGTTACTCTCCATGCAGGCTTTCCTAACCTGAACATAGAGGTAGCAACTCCTGCCCTTTTGCCATTTGTGGCTGAAAGATCCAACGATCTGGGGAAGTGCCTGAACTATAGAAGACCTCACAAACGGGGAACGCTAGTACAAAGGCTCTTTATTATTCATTGGACAAAAATATTCATCATGAAGGTAGGATTTAACTAAATTTGGGGGAAAGGAGAGATGCAGTGTCTTTTTCTGCTATGATTGGAGGAAGGGTCAGGGTTGGGGACTTGTATTTTTTTTTGTATGGCTGTTACAATAAATCAGCACCTGCTTGGTGGCTTAAAACAACTTAAAGTTTTTCTCTTAGATTTCTAAAGGCCAGACATATGAAACCAAAGTGTCAGCTGGGCCATGTTCCCTCGAGAGGCCCCGGGGAGAGCCCGTCCTTTGCTCCTTCAGTTTTGTTGGCTGCCACATCCCCTGGCCTGTGACTGCATTACTCCACCCCTCTCCCTTGCACAGTCTGTTGCCTCTTCCATGTGACCCTGTGGCCTGAGACCCCTCAGCTCTCATCAGAACACGTTATTGTGCTCAGAGTCCAGATGCGTAACTCAGGCTGTACCCTTCTCTCATGATCACATCCTTGGTGTGTCAGGTATGGTGACAGGTGCAGGACAGGTGTGATAGGTGTAGTGACAGGTGCAGTGACGTGTAGTGACGTGCAGGACAGGTGTGACAGGTGCAGTGAGTGGTGTAGGACAGGTGTGATAGGTGTAGTGATAGATGCAGTGACAGGTGCAGTGAGAGGTGTAATGACAGATGCAGGACAGGTGTGACAGGTGCAGAACAGGTGCGGTGACAGGTGCCACAGATTAGGAAGTGGTGAGACTTGGGGAGAGGGTGCTTCTTCCATCTGCCTCAGGGGTATAAGGCAGGAGCAGCCTCTGTGAAGTGATGAAGGTCCTTCCACCAGTTCCAGTGACTGCAGGTCCGATTGCTGGTCAGATGCTTCTACCGACAGAAGTATTCATGGGCCATTGTGGGCAGAGGCAACCCCAAACAGAAGTAAAACGTGAATTTCCTTTCCTTGATGAAGCCCCGTCTAGCAAATGAATATAAAACACACTTGACAAGGAAGTTTCAAAGTGAGAGACAAAGCACACAGGTCCCCAGAGGAAGGCACAGGGCAGACGGAGGCGGCAGAGGAGGCAGGGATGGCTCTCGAGGCCACCACACCTGAGCAAACAGCTGGATCTCTGTGTCGAAGAGAAGACGTTAGTATAATTTCTACTGCAAAAGAGATAAAACCCACTACTTGTAAGAGGCAGACTGACATATAGCAGGGATAAATCCTACTTGTTCTGTTTTTACTTATCAAAAATTAGGTAACTAGGAACGTGTTGTGAATGTAAAAGCAATGGAGATGTGGAGTGCTGGTATTGATACTGCCGGGGGACTCTCAACATGTTATTCAAGCACTATGTGTCAGTGGGTTAGAAATGGGTGGAGGGTGTAGATGGTGTGGCCTTAAATTCTGAAGGGTCAGCTCAATGTCAGGAATTCCAATATTGTGCCTCATTTTTTTTCCTTTTCAGCGTAGCCTTTGGCAATCTCCTCAACCTTATACTGTCCCATACAGCCTTATCCATAACTGTGACTACATCATCTACAGTTCACAAGGACTGCAACCCTATAGTCTGTTAGAGCCCACAGAAAATGTGGCATTGTGTGAAAGTTAAATGAAAATGAATAGTGGCCTCACTACAAAGATCACTTATGCTGTTTAAGTGGACCAGTGCTGGCTCCACACTGATAACATTTGGTCCATTCCTGAGACACAGGAATCCCAGCATGAGCTGAGTCCAGGTTCTGGCAGGGAAGTCCCTGCTTCCTGCCTTCCTGAGACCCCGTTACGCTTTCTCCCTGGCAGCTTCCAGCTTTTGGCCAGGCCCAGAGAAAACTGCAGCTGGACACACTTGTTCTGTGCTGGTCATATACGCAAGATGCTTTTATGAAAGGGGAGTTTACTTTTAAGTTTGGATTAGAGGCAAATGTGTGCCTAATTTTCATAATAATCTCAATAATATGACAAAAGATGGAAAAAGGAAAATGTGGGAGAATTTTTTCAGGCTTTTCAAATCACTTTTGTCATGCTTCTCTTCCACTGAAGATGAAACGCCCACGCATTAAGAGAATGAAGGTTGCAGGTAGACTTAAGACTCCTGCCCCTGCAGACCTGCGTGAGCCCCTTCCCTGGAGTGTGGACAGGACCGTGATCTGCTTCCAGCCAACAGAACAGGGCGAGGTGGCAGGATCTGTGTTACGTGCACCTGGTTCTGTGAAGGTTGTGAAAGCGTGTAGCAGCGCCCTGCCGGCGTCTCCTCTCTGTCCCTGTTGTCTCTCTCTGGGTCTCGCGCCGGCTCGCTCTGCTTTGCTTTTCTGTGTCCCTGTCTCTCTCTGGCTTGCTCACTAATTAGCTGCTGTTGAAGACACTGCAGCTTCTACAAACTGAGGGCAGCCTCTGGCTGATACCTGACAAGAAACTAAAGCTCTCAGTCCTACAACTGCAATCACCTTTGCCATCAGCCTGGGTGAGCTCAGAAGTAGACTCTTCCCTGGCTGAGTTTCAGAGAGAACTCAGCCCAGGTGCCCCTGACTGCACCTGGTAAGACCCTAAGCAGAAGACCTGCCTGAGCCTTGCTGAGACTCCTAACTCACAGAAACTGGGACATAATAAACACGTGCTTTTAAGTTTGGGGAATGTTTTTACGTCATTACAGAGGCTGATACCATCAATTTAGATTTTCCTACATCTAAAAGTTTACCTCCAAGAAGAGAGATAGAGAAATCCAGGCACAGGCATTAAACAAGTTGCTACTCAGTTGGGAAAGTTTTATGTACACTCATATTGAGGATGGATGACGTGATTTCAAAAAACAAACACAGAACATACCTGGTGACTATTCAGAAAAGAGAAGTTGAGCTTATATTGAGGACGTTAGAATTCTTACCGCCTTCACTCCAATTTTAATTCAGGTTATTGACATGTTCAATTTTGAGCTTTTAGGGAAAATTGTTCCTTTCTCACTTTTAAGTTATTTTTTTCCCATTGGGTAGAATTTTTTTTTCTTTTACATAATTTCATTTTCATCTAATATGAATAGGATAAACATTTCTCTAGTTGATGTTTTAAATGTCTAATTCTAGTAGCATTTGAAGTAGTAATAGAAGGTAGGACTTAGATTCACTTACCATAAAATATTTTGCTAACTTTTCAGCTCAATCTGCCTAATTCTTTACAAGTACCCTGAAATCATAAAACTATATATAGTTTGTTTTTTTTTCTTTTTTGCAGTTTTTGGCCAGGGTTGGGTTTGAACCCGCCACTCTGGCATATGAGGCCAGCACCCTACTCCTTTGAGCCACAGGCGCCATAAAAACTGTATATTAGTCAAAGATTCAGTTTCTTAATTCTTAATCAAAATTTTTACACCAGATAAAGGATGTTTTTAACATTTTAAAATATAGTTTTATTCCTTGAAAAATAAAGGACAGGTGCCATTAGCCGTTCAAATGGCACTCCTGTGGTTATATTAGAGAAGGAGCCACTGCAGATGCCAGCCCTCCTGTGTTAGACACAGACTCAGCAGGATGTCTGGCCTGGCGCTGCCCCACCCTGCAGTCCTCACAGGCAGCTGGTGATGTGGGCGCAGCCACAACGCCCATTTTACAGATGAGGAAACTGGGGTAACTGGGGGTGAGGGGCTAAGAGCCGTGGCTGTGGAACAGCAGCCTAACAGAACCTAAGATCTTACATTTACTGATCCCTAAAAGTAAGGATGGAGCTCGTCTCCATCAGACACCTTCCCCAGGAGAACAGGCAGCTCTGCACTGAGCACTGTGGTTGCACGTGGCGTGAGCGATGCTGTTTCCAGCCTCTGGCCTTGCACATAAAGTCACACAGAGAAAGGTAGTGACGAGGCTATAAAAATCCTTTTACAATTCATTACAAAGCAAAAATTGCTGTGACATGAAATAAGCAAACAGATGATATAAGCAAAAACAAACGAACACTGCTTATGAGCTGAAGCTCTCGGCGTTCCCTACGCAGAGCAGCGCCCCGCCCCTCGCGTTTACTGACACCTCCCTCGTCTCCTCCGGACTTGGCCCAGACTCTCCTCCTTGGGAGCCGGTGCCACAAACACGTGCTCAGTGGAGACTGCTTGGCAGAAAAGAATAGTGCAAATTGAAAATCTTGCAAAAGACTCAGTTTCATGAATTTAATAAAGAGATAGGGACAAATTGCTCAAATCTAAAGACAGAATTGGACTAGTTAAAAATTGAAGATACAAGATAGACAATAGTGGTAACACAGGCACTTCAAAAAGAAGGATTTCAGCATCAAGGAACTAGGAGAGGCCTTTGGGGAAAATCAATAAAGCTCTTGAAACTTAGAAAAACGGCCTCTTTTAGACTGGGCTATGAAAGTCCAAAATGGAGTGAAATATGTTAAATTTTGTTACTATATAATGTTGTGCTATTCTATACATTTCTAAACATGTGGCCGCTCATTAAAAAGGATATAACCAATACTGAACCCATTTTTGTTCATTTTTCACAGCCTTCTTATTTCTACTCTTAGCTTCTGTTTTAAGTGGATTTTTTAAAATTTAACTTTGTTTTGTAAGATAGCACAAAAATATTTTCTTTTAATTTTTTTTATTAAATCATAACTGTGTACAATAATGCATTTATGGGGTACAATGTGCTGATGTGATGTGCAGTGTGGAAAGCTGCTTACATCAGACTTGTTAACATAACCATCACCTCACTTACTTACTTGTTGTGGTAAGACATTTATACTCCACTCTTAATAGTTTTAAAAAGTACAATTGCATTATGCACAATATGAGTTCCTCCCAAATACCCTCCCTCCTCCTGGCCTCTCCCATCTTCCTTCCTACTTTTTGGACTATAATTGTGTTTTACCATTTGTATGCATGTATAGGTGATTATGTATTGATTTCATAGTAGTACTGAGTACATTGGATACTTTTTCTTCTATTCTTGAGATACTTTACTAAGATGAATATGTTCCAGCTGCATCCAGGTAAACATAAAAGCTGTTAAGTCTCCATCTTTTTATGGCTGCATAGTATTCCATGGTGTACAAACACCACTATTTATTAATCCATTCATGAGTCAATGGGACTTGGACTGCTTCCATGACTTGGCAATTATGAATTGGGCTGCAATAAACATTTTGGTGCAAATGTCTTTGTTGTAAAATGATTTTTGATCATCTGGGTACATACCTAGTAGAAGAATTACAGGATCAAATGGGTCTACTTTTAGTTCCTTGAGTATTCTCCAAACTTCTTTCCAAAAAGAACGTATTAGCTTGCATCCTCACCAGCAATGTGGAAGTGTTCCCTTCTCTACACATCCACACCAATGTCTGAAGTTTTGGGATTTTGTGATGTGGGCTAATCTTACAGGAGTTAGATAATATCTCAAAGTGGTTTCGATTTGCATTTCTCTGACGATTAAGGATGATGAGCATTTTTCTTGCGTTTGTAAGCCATGCACCTGTCTTCTTCAGAGAAGTTTCTGTTCAAGTCTCTTGCCCACAAGGAAATGGGGTTGTTTGTTGTTTTCTTATTGATTAGTTTGAGTTCTCTGTGGATTCTAGTTATCAGACCTTTGTGGGAAGCATAACATGCAAAAATCTTCTCCCATTCTGAAGGTTGTCTGTTTGCTTTACTTACTCTGCTCTAGGCTGTGCAAAAACTTTTTAGTTTGATCATATCCCAGTAATATGTTGTTGGTGTTGCTTCAGTTGCCTGGGTCGGGGGGGGTCCTCCTCATAAAATATTCTCCCAGGCCAATTTCTTCAAGTGTTTTCCCTGCACTCTCTTCTAGTATTTTTATAGTTTCATGTCTTAAGTTTAAATCTTTTATCCAGTGAGAATCAATTTTTGTTAATGATGAAAGATGGG
>CAUYRH010046599.1:0-22555 GCA_963574655.1 Perodicticus potto
GTTTGTTGGAGTGCCATTACTAGAGCTGTCATTCTTTTCTGTTCCTTTCTCTCTTTTTCCTCCTTTCTCTCCAGGTCTCAGTTATAAAAGACCATAGTGGCCGTTTTAAGAAGATTCTCCAGGTTATGGTCTGGGCCTAGAGCCAATTTCTGGAGTTTTCTTTGAATGTCTGGAGCTGCTTCAGTGATAAATTCGTCTTTTAAAATAATCTGACCCTCTATGGAGTCAGGTGTCAATTGGGTGTGTTTTCTCATTGCCTCCCTAAGCCTCTTTTTTTTTTTTTTTTTCACCATCAAACTCTTAAAGATGGATCTAATCCCATGATCCATTTCAGATTTATTTTTGTCCTCTGGCCTTTGTATCTAGCAACTACATCAAGTAATAACCCTTCACTAATAGAAATGTTTTTATTTAATTTATATCCAAATACATACTGTATATTCATTTATTACATAATTTTTGAGCTTATTTTATAGCACATGACAAATGCTAGCTTTGTAGTTATATAAAAAAATCAAGCAAGATTTTTGCCTTCATAGAAGCTGTATTCTAGCTGATATCACCACCTTAATAAAACTCACACATCTCAAATAAATATCTAGAACTTATTTTATCAGCTTTTTGTAGAAGATATCAGCTAATGATGCTTCAAACACTTCTTATATTTGCCTTCTGTAAATAAAAATAAATCTAGTCGTCTCAGTCTTTTTTGTTTTTAAATATGGCTCTGTATTAAATGACCATCTTACTGGGTTCTGGGCAATATAATGTGAGTGGAATCCAGTGGAACCCACCAACATCTCCTATGAATAGCACGTTCTCACTTGCTCTTTCATTATATACCATCAAATCTATGAATGATAGGAAAGTAACAAGAGGCCTGAATTGTTGTTACAAAGATCACAGCCTATTGACCAGAAACATCCTTTTGCTCTTCATGTAAATGGAAAATATATTTCCACTGCCTTAAGTCACAAAAATTACAGGGCTTTGGTTATTGTTCTGATGTTACTTTAAGTAATAGGTAAGATGGAGCTATAAAAATAACCCCTAAAATATATAACATTGGATTCATCATAAGGTAAAGGGTATCAAGAGGCTAAAGATATAGAAAGCCATTATAGGTAGGATACAACATACTTTAAAAATTATTGCCTGCTGTGACTTATAAGATAACACATATTGCCTATAGTACTATGAAAAGTAGTTGAAGTAATAATGTACATCACATTTAATTTCACTTTTAGGACATTCTATAAGACATCCAAGGGCATGGATCAGAATTGGACAATTTGTAAAGATTAAATAAACGAAATAGAGATAATTCATTAATTTTACAATATAAATAGTTGGAAGAGGAAAGGACAATATATCACATAATAACTTACAGCTTTTAGCTGGACCAATAACTAGATTAGAATATGGGTAGACATCATTGTGACCAGGAGTAAAATGAATATGCTTTTTTTCATAGGAAAAAAAACATTTCCTATGATATTGAGGAGCCTTAATATTCAACATATTTGAAATCTTAATTACTGATTGAAAGACAGAAACTTTGTCTTTGAACTTAAAAATAATAAATAATGGGCAGTGCCTGTGGCTCAGTGAGTAGGGCGCTGGCCCCATATACAGAGGTGGCGGGTTCAAACCCAGCCCCTGCCAAAAATTTCAAAAATAAATAAATAAATAAATAAATAAAATAATAATAATAAATAAACTTTCAAATATTTTGTATGTTACAACAGCCAACATTAACTAATACACTTATCCTTCCTTCCTACATTGTTATGGTTTATAAGTTTGTCCTCCATCAAAATTCATGTTGAAACTTAATCCCCAATTCAATAATGTTAAGAGGTAGGGTCTTTAAAGGGATGATTATGTCATTAGGACCACAGTCTCATGAATGAGATTAGAAACTTAATAAAAGAACTAGAAGGAACTGGGTGAGCCCTTCTGCCTTCTGGCATGTGAAGATACAGTAATAGGTCACCATCTTCAAAGGAACGGACAGCCTTCACTAGACATTGAATACAGGTATCTTAATTCCTTTTTTTTTTTTTCAAATAGAAGTTAAGTATCCCTCTGTATAAAAAGCTCATGACAACCATTTATTACCCCTAAACAGAAACACCTATATTCGTCATTTCTCCCCCAACAAGCACGTATAGAAAATATCTGAACTTCATTGGAATACCAAGTACTTACTCTGTGATTTTCCCCATGTCTGTGGTAAAAACCAGTTGCCTTGATTTTTAGTTGGTCTTCCAGTGAACTTTCAGGGAAAGGGCAAGCTTCCCCTCATCCCTACAATGTCATTATAAGGCCATATAAAGTTGTTGTACTTCCTTGGGGCATCAAAAATCTGCTGAAATTATCCCATGTTCTTTAGGTTCAATATGAAAAAAGTCCAGTAGCTGAAGAACTTTCTAATAACCAACCCCCTAAGGTACTAGTGCTACTTTGTGAACTGGCTTGATCGCCTTTCTGATTTGTAGACAACACCAACATGATTCCCGTGTTCTTCTTTCTTATGCTGCAGCAGATCCTAGTAAGACTATAAAAACATGAAGAATTAATAATGATAAAGGTTTTAGTGATGAAATAACCTATATTCAGAACTTTCTAGGTTCTAAGAATTGTGAGATAATATTTAATCATTACACTATTCCCATGAAGTGATTGCTATTATTCTCCATTTTATCATAAGAAAACAAGGAGTCTGAAAAAATCCTCACAAAACTGATCATGAAGAATAAAGAGAACTCTTTACAAACCCCATGTCAAGGGTACCATGAAAAATATCATCTAAGATGTTTTAGATGTTAACAATAATGTAGGAATAAGTTCAAGAGGTCTATTGTTTGATATGGTTAAGAAAAAGAAATGAAAAGAAAGGCATGCAATATTTCTTATTAGCATGGACATGGAGAGGATCACAGAATGATTATAGTGTCAAGGCAGGTTGTGGGAGGGAGGTAAGAGAAGGCTTGGGTAGCAAAGATGGTCTTCTTATACATACAAAATTTCACAGGATTAGCCCTCAGGGAGAATAGATGAGTAAATGTTTCTTTCAGACATTTAAAGGTGTCAGACACTCAGTTAATCTTTTCTGAATCTGGACAAAAGCAGAGCCTGGCTATATCAAAGCAGATTCTCTACAGATGCAAATTATCCCCACCAAGGATAGCTTTGCAGAAACACTTCTATATGCTAGCTTTCTGAAAGCCATTTGGAAATATGTCAAAGAAATATATTTTGAGGTACATTATTTTTTATTTTTCTCAATATAAAATCCAAAAGGAGCTATAGCTAATATATTAACACAAATAAGTTACATACAGTGTACCAATGGACATAAGATCGATATGGAAAAATCTCTTATATCAATATAAAAATTTATAGGTTTATATAGAAAATTCTTATCAATATAGTAAATCACTTATATATAAGCAACAAACAAAATGTCCAATTAAACATAGAAACATTTACAATTGGATCAAAATTATCAAATAACTAATGATAAATCTAATAAAATGTCAACATGTCTGTTACTCAAACATGAAATTAAAAGACATTGAAAATGAATAAACTGTGAATTAAGCCACAATTATGAAATCAAAAAACTCAAAATTATAGATTTCAGTTCTCATAAAATTGATCTATATATTTGATACAATCTTTTTAAAACATTTAACTGACATTTTTTCATATGAATATTAACACATTCTAAAATCCATATGGAAACTTAAGTATCATGAATAGTTATGACAATCTAGAACAGGAAAAGAAGGAAATAAGAGAAGAAAGAATAATATAACAAAATATTATTAGAATCACATAATTATTTCAAGCACATTATATAGAAAATATGTATTTTTTAAATTTTGTGTTTTTTTTTAAATTTTGACAATTTTAGTAATATTATATAACTCTGACATAATGTGCTATGAAGGTAATAATGTAACTGTAGGACATGCCCAAAGTGGCCTCACTTAGTTGACAACAGAATCTAAAGTTATCTTGTGGGTATTGCAGAGAGAAAACTGCAAGCCATGTAGCCTGGACTTGCCAACAGAAAAAGATTTGACCTCTAAAAACATGCAGAACAAACATTTCCTGCCCGTGGAACCAAGAAGATTGGGACACAACTGGAACTTGGACACTTCACAGAAGTGAGGGGTACATTCGCCGGGAAAATCCTCAACATATCTTACCACTAACAATCAAATTTAACGCCCTTCAATCAGACCCTGACAGGCCAACATTCCTAATTCTTTTCCTTCTTTCCAATTCCTTAAAATTTTCCCTAGATATTAAATTAAGAAGACATATTTGAGATGCACCACCTATCTTCTTGTTGACTCATGTCACAGTAAAGACATTTTTTGTTGTTTGTTTCTTTCCCCCAAAAGTCAGTAACATAATATAGGCTTCTAAAGACATCACTATGGCACCCATTGATTGGTAACACTGATGTTTAACATCATTTTTTGACAGTCATAGAAATTCTCTACAACTACATAAACTACTACTACCACTGGATAAAATGTATTGATTACGTGCTGTATGCTAAATAATTTTTCAGTCACTCTTATGGATTACTTCACTTAACTCTTAAAATATATTTGTATTGTAACTTTCAATGATTATTCTTTGTTTTATCCCATAGGTGAAAATGTATTAGATTGAGAAACATTAACAGATGCCAGGATCAACATTTGAACCATTATCTTGCTAACTATTCATTTTCAATCATGGAGGAATCAAATATCAGTTAAATAAAAGAGACCACAGTAAAATGGTTGCTCTTACTTACAAAGAACACTCAACAAGGTCAAATGGAACTACCACATATTGGTAATCAAGAAAGAAATTGGACTAGATTGAAAAGTCCCAGGCTTACAAATTTATTTTAAGCAATGGTGAAATACACTTTGCTACAGTTCAAAAAGATATAATTACAGTTTTAGGAATCTGTCCATTTGCAATGACCCAGAGGTTTTAGAACATTTTACCCTGCTGCTCTGTAACAGACATGTAGGATTAGTGATTAAGGTACAATAGACTTTCCTGTTATCTTCTCGACCATTTGTCCTGGCATGCCTAATGCTTGTGAATGGCACTCAGTATTTTCATCCAATATCTTCCTTGGAAAATATAGTTTTAGTGCTTACTAAACTTGTTTTATGCTGATTGTAGAATAAAACCAAATATATTAGAGTGTTTTGTCCAAGACATAAACATGACAAATAAAAGATGTAAATATGAACCAAAGTACCAATAAAGGCAAACAAAATACCTGAAAGAGACACCTAAGTAATAACATTTGTTTTGATAATGTTAATTTAGAGCTGATGAGAAAGCCCTAGTCCATTCCAGGAAATGGAGTTAGTAAGAGGAGTTCAGTTAAATTCTAATTCTCAGAAAAAGGACTCAATAATTTCTAGTCTGCAAAGGCGAGTATTCTAGCCCAGCATGGTGCTGAGGGTTTCTGACATTCTAGAAAAGTGTATTTTTCTTATTATAAATTCTATGATGCTTTCTTTTTATCACACTGTGCATACTTCTGAAATCTTTCTCATATAAAAGTAAATCTATTTCTAAAGGGCAAATAGCAACATTCAGGAAGATTACTTATTTGAAGAAGACATTGGGATTTTTTAAAAGATAAAATCTCTGTTTCTGTAAATGCTCATGTTTTGAAAGTATACGACATTTACTCAACAATGAAATGGAAATTAATTTGTTTTGTCCTTGGAGTTTGGGGGATGTGGTGTGTATCAGAGAGAGATAAAATGTGCAGGCCTTGTGCTTCGGAACATGCTAAACAAATTTGCATGAGGATGCTAGTATTGGCTTGCTACTAATTATATTCTTATTTTGAATCAGATCTTTTATCTATTAAGGCCTAGAAATTAATCATTTCAATCTGTTCTATTTGTCAATGAAAATGTGTTTGAGCCTGTTAGTCAGGTCACTTTGCTCAAGTCACTACTATTGTTTTCCAGTAATATGGGAAAGTGGACCCCAAAATGGGTATGGCCCAAAGGCCACCTAGGTTTATGGCTTCATGCAGGAAAGAATTCAAACATGAGCCAACAGAGTAAAGCAAAAACAAATTTATTACAGTAACAAAGAAACTGAAGGAATGCTTGATCAGTGGGCTGAAAGATTACAGATATATTTTGAAGATAAAGCCAATAGAAATTGGTAATGAATTGGATATTTCATACGAGAAGAAAAGAGGGGTCAAAGATGACCCTACAGATAGTGTCAGCTGGAGAATGGAGGAATTTTAACTGAGATAAGGAAGGCGGAATACGAGAAACTTCTCAACAAACAATCAGAAAGTCAATGTTTAGACACATTAAATTTAAAATGACTATAAGATATTCAATAGGAGGTAGATTAAGTAAGAAGCAGTTTCTGGGGTTCACAAGAAAGTTAAAAAATGAGGATGATAGAGATGTTTTTTAATTCTAAGAGATTAGATGAGGTTACCATGGGAGTGGTGCCAAAAGGAAACATAGGCCAACAATAGAAACACAAATTTAACGATGTCTTTGTGGGTGTATGTGATTGTGTTTAGATTCCTAGTTGTGAGGGATGTCATTTGGCAGCCTCAGTGTCATGGAGAACAGAGTCAAGAGTTAAATTATGGCTATATACTACTAGCTGTGTGAATTGGAGAAAGTTAATTAAATTTTGAACCTGTTTCTTAATTGAAAACATTAAGGCTAATAATATCTCCCTTTAGTTCTGATGGTGAAGAAGATATGTTAAAAATAAGTTATTTTTTAATTTAACAAAATATATAAAAGAGACTTTCTGTTTTGTCCATAACTGTATCTAATCTATTTTTCACTCTTCTTTAAATATTAACAAATTTCTGTAAAGGGCTACTATATTGTTTAAAAAACAATACGATAAAATCTCAATAAAAAATGTTGTGTGTGATGTGTTTTAGTTGTTATTTTTTCTTAACTATGTTAATGGAATAATTCCATCATTGCCTCACTTCAATAATTTGACATTCTTAAAGCTTGTTGGTAACTCCCCTACTCCAAAACTGAAGTGATTCCTTGTGGTACTCATCATAATACATATGCTTTTTATATAATTTAATAAAGCCAAATGCTACCAGTAAGATGTAGTCACATGTCTATTATGTACACACACACATACAGATATATATATACACATATATGTGTATACATATAAAATATATGTATATACATACATAAATATGTATACAATGGTAGTATATATCTATATACATATATACATATGTATACAATGGTAGCAATACATATATATGCTCTCTCCATGTATATATACTTATATACATATAGTATTCTTCATACATAAACATATATATGTATATATACATGGAAAGAGAGAGCATATATGTATTGCTACCATTGCATACATATATTACATATGTATGTATTGCTACACTGTATACATATACACGTGTGTGTGTGTGTGTGTGTGTATGTGTGTAGAGAGAGAGAGAGCACACAAGAGAATATATGTATTGCTACTGAGAAAGTGTGTGTAGTAGTAGTATTTATATTTATACTTCAATTTCTTCTACTTGTAAAGTGATTACTTAAAAACATTAAATGTAAAAATCAGATGGTTGTGATGTATTTCTCGTATCAGTTATTTCTCATACAAAATATACTTAAAGACATGAGTGAGGTTAAATAAAGCCTTTATGATTATTAACTTTCCAAGTAATCTCACTACATGAACAAGCTGAATTCCTTTGCATAATATCTCAAAGGACACAAAACAGTAAAATGAAAAGTTCAACAATCAACCAACAACACCAAATATTTATTTACACTTTCATTTCCTGTTCTTGTGATACTTTACTAGGAAGAGTGTTCTTCAACTTCATCCAGGTAACACAAAAAATGTAAAGTCTCCATCTTTTCATGGATGAATAGTATTCCATAGTATACATATGCCACAGTTGGTTAATCCACTCATGTGTTGATGGGCCCTTTGGTTGAGTCCTTGTTTTGGCAAATGTGAATAGTATAGTTGCATGAATATATGTATGTATATGTGCATCTATGACTAAGGGTTTTAATATCTAATTTCACTTACAAATTCACATTCTACTATTGTATAATATGAAAGTATTTTAACATAGGGAATCTGTAGCTTTTTATTTTAAGATTGATTCTTTTTCAAGTTTTAGTTTTTGAGAATATTTTGAAATGTCCACATAATCCATATTCATGTGTATGTGTGTCTTCAGTACTGTGTGGTTTTCTTGTACAATAATGTTCTCTAAATATAGTTCTTGAATCATGTTCAGACTATTGACTACCAAGGGGTTGAGAGTTTATGAATTAAAGTGATAATAATGTTAAAAGCTAGAAAACAATGTATAGCTAAAGAGTGTCTATGTGAAATATTCTTCATACATTATAAATTAGGTAAATACATAGAAATAGGTAAATAATGAAGGCTATGAAACTGGAATAAAATTGTTATTTTAATTTATCTAAATTAAGTCCTAGTTTATAAAAGCCCCCTCCCAAGTTAATATTAATATTTTTTGTTTGGTCCATTTGACCAGAGTTAACTGTACCTCAAAGAACAAGGAAGAGCAAATTATAAAAAGAGAACAGTGAGTTAGTTGATACTACCAAGAAGCTGGCAACCAGGACAAAATTGAGACTAAAAATGTCTAAACGTCTGAAAGCCAAGTTTATTTGTTCAATAATGGTAATCTAGAAGCTGACATTATTTTGTTTTCTCAAAGTCAAGGTTATACAAATTGGAACAAAGTAAAATTAGTAAATACTATTTTAATGGAGGTTCTATACATTGTGGTTAGAAGTTGGATGGGCTAAAAAAAGACAAATCTATATCTCTGAGAAGCTTTCCCAAAGTTAAAATGTTTTGTGCAATTTGTACAATATTACACAAAAGTTTATAATGTTTTTATAAACAAATAGAACTTTTCTGAAAAGCCATTTTTCATATTATTTGGAATCTTCCAAAGGTATTGTTTTAACATAAGAAGTGAACTAAATCCTAAGAAAATGAAAATAAACAAAAGTTCAAGTATACAGTTATTTGATAATCAATAGTAAGACATTGTACTAAATATGTGCTGATTTTATCCCTAAAACACACTGACATAAAATCATTCGTATAATGTTTTTAAGGAACATTTAACAATGTAGAAAACTAACATAAAAATGAATAATTTAAAAGTACAAGAAGAATTATAATCTACTATTTATTTTATAATAATCACTATTTAAGTTGCAAAGAGAAAAACTATACACAATCAAACATGATAACCATGTGTATTATGGTAGTGTTATTTAGAATATTCTTTTACAGGTTTTCCAAATTTTTTACAGTAAGTATTGTTTTTATCATGATAAACAAATAATTTATTGAAAAATATATTCTTGCTGTTTACATAATCAAGTTGGGTTTATGTGCTTATATTGTCTTAAAATTTGTTTTTCCCTGAACAAAAAAACTATTTATTGATGAACTGGACCATTAATTGCATAAGTTGACCTATTCTGTACTTTATTATGATAAAAAGAGTATAAAAATGAAGAAAAAATACATTAACTTCCATAAAATATTTGTTGCTTTTGAAGTTATTTAGACTTAGCATTCTTCCTTAAAAAGCTTCTTAATAAGTCTACAGTATGGCGTGGTGCCCATACTACAGAGTATGCTGATTCTTTTGTCTGCTAACTGAAGTTTTTGTTGTGCATCTCCAATATATTTTAATTTTATTCATTATATTCTTCAACTTCAAAGTTTTTATTTGTGTTTCTTTGACTGTTTTCTCTTTTTTCTTTTCTCTCTATTTAGTGACAGATTATTTTCATATATCCTTTACAATTTTAGACACGGTTTCCTTTACTTCTTTGGAAATATTTATAAATGATCCAAAGTTTTAGGAGCTCAGCAGCTAGGAGGCCGACCACATGCACCAGAGCTGGCAGGTTTGAACACAGCCTGGGCCTGCCAAACAACGACAACTACGGCCAAAAAAAAAAAAAAAAAAAAAAAAAAAATCCCTGGGCGTTGTGGCAGGCACCTCTAATCCCAGTTACTTGGAAGGCTGAGGCAAGAGAATCAGTTAAGCCAAGAGCTGGAGGTTGCTATGGGCTGTGACACCACAGCACTCTGCCGGGCAACATAGTGAAACTCTGTCTCAAAATAACTAAATAAATAATAAAATAAAATAGGGTGGCACCTGTGGCTCAAAGTAGTAGGACACCAGCCCCATATACTGAAGTGGAGGGGTCAAATCCAGCCCTGGCCAAAAATAAAATAAAATAAAACAAAATAAGTTTACTCTGTATGGAAATATCTGGCTAAATTCTAACACTACAAAAATTCTAACAATGGGCCTATTAAGGTAATTTAAATTTGCTACGGAATGAATCCTAGACTATGCAAAATAACTCACTAAGTCAAAAGGTTTAACTGCAAAGAATAATTATCTGGCCTTACAAATGTTATTGTGAGACTGTTAAGGTAAAACAAAACCTACTTTGCTCATTAGGAATTTTTCAAAAAATAAACTTTTAAGACAGATACTGCACAGTTTCGGGATACCTTAACTGTTGTTTATTTTGGTTTTGTATTTTTATCATTTTTAGTAATTTACCAATAGGAATCTGATTGTTTTAATAATTCACTCATAGAAGGATGAGGTTCCCAATTTCATTTCTGTTTTTGTGAGCTATCGTATTTTCAGAAAGTTTCTTATGGTCTTCTAGTGTTGGGGTCTTTATATATTAAATATTAAATAGATACATAATAGTAGTTAGCTCTATATCACAAGTTTCTAATATGCATTATATGTACTAATTCTTGTAATCCCTAGCATTATTTCTGAAATAGTCATTGTTATTATCATTATCAGTTATTTTATTATTATTTATTTATTTTCACTTGTTTTCCTATATTGAAAAAGCAATAAACATATTATCTAAGGCTCCTAGAAATAGACCAGGACAAGTGATGAGATAATATTCATATTCAAAGAAAATAGAACAGACAGACCAGTTATTTTCTCTTTATTAAAGGAGAGAACTTAAACCTACAAAGTCCTCACTTAAAATACATGTTAAACATCTATCTATACCTAAAGTTTCAATTAAGATTAACCGATGTAATATAAGATCCTTGAAAGCTATAAAGTTCCTTGTACATATGAGATATCATTGCTAATATCATAAGGCTTTTTATAAGTATAGCAATTAGTATTCAGGTTAGCAAACACTTTTGCAGCATAATAAACCATATTAAGAGTTAGCATCTTCCTAAAAAATTATGTATTTTATTTCCTAGGAGTAATTTACAAACTTAAAAATGTTAACAGAATTTATATTATCAGTAAGTTTAAGAGAGAGATCCATTTGAAGCGAATCCCTTTTAACTCTAAAATCTTATAATACATACATTGCTGACTTGAAATGACATAACTTTTACTGCTGAATTGATGTTTTAATTTGGTTAAATTTTGTATTGTCTAATACTTTTTTCTAAATGTACTTTTCATAGACAAGTGTCTGTATGTAGAAATCAGTGTCAACTTAGAATTCATGATAGTAGAAGACAGTGGAAAAAAAAATGCGTAAGTCAACTTGCCAACTCAAACGATTCTGAACTGCAATGAATATAAATCCACTCTCCAGGGAAGACTTTCTGACAGTAGTGCTTATATGACACATTCTGTCTCTTGATCCTTGAAATGCAATGCACAGCATCAATTTGCTACTTGAAGTATTCTGATGAGAGAAGGTTGTCAATCAGTACAGAGGTAAATTAAGGGCATGATAAATAATTTCATTGGCTGCATCATTAATATTTTATTATTTATGCAAATAAGAGCAAGGTTTTATAGTATTTGTGCAACAAAATACTATTTGATATTTTGTGGTAAATTTTAATGGAGTATTTAAGACTGAAGAGATACCATAACTTGTCATATTCTGCCCTTTTTATCGTGATGGGAACTGAGATTGAAGATTCTAAATAACTGACGGGTCAGATCTTGCAAGAAAAGGAAATGTACTTTCGTCTACTCTGTCTTCTTCCACCATATGATGAGTTATACATGTTTATGATTTCTCAGACTAAGGATAATGAAGATATAGAACTGGACAGTTTTCAAAGTACCTCCACGTCTGTTTGGAGTAGACGCTGACTTTTCTGGCTGGACTTCAACATGAATTGACACAGAATGCAAGTAGCCAAAGCAGAGAGCAAGCACTCCACCCAGTGTTTCTCAGACTATACTGAAAGGTACTGAAGAAAAAAGGTATTGAATGCAATAAATATTGTGAATAATCCAAATACCCATAGTCTGAAGCTACATGAATATGCAGTTTTCAGTAAATTTGGATTTGGCCATATTTGTGGATGAAGCAGCTTGAAGTGAATTCTTAAAGTAGATATTGCTTACCCTTGAGATTCCTGGGAAAACTAAGGAAGTAAGATAACATGTGAGATTGTCCCGCTCTCTGGACCAAGTGTACCTTTGAACACTGTTCGCATGTCTATCATCTCCCTATTACATTTTATTGCACATGCAAATTTGCTGTCTGAATTCTATAGATTATGTTTGATATTTAAATAATAGGGCAGTAGGCTCCTTTTCTCTGTGTCTCCTGAGCACAGAATTAAATTATACACTCACTCATTCTCTTAGTAACATCTTCAGTCAACAAATACTTTAACATCTATGTTGCTACGTACGTGATGTGGCAGATGAGGTAGTGTTAGAATCATGCAGATCTGGACTGAAATACTAGCTTATAAAGTACTAATTTTGTGACCATTGGAAAATCATATTATGTATGGTAGATTTAATTTTAAATATATAAAGCAAATCACATTACTGTGATAAATTATAGAAAACCCCCCAAATACAAGCTAAAGATAGCTAACAATTGTCGGTTAAATGGTGAAAGTGAGTTTGTAGCAACAAAAATCCAAAGAACAAAAATTATTAAACTGAGATAATGTATTTAATAGTCAGATTTAGTTAAATTATAGTGTGGTAGTAAAAAGGTCCTGGAATCTCTAAGGATTGTGACACAAGTTTAATTTGCTTGTGACATATGTCCCTTTGGGAAATCTGTGGCTTTGCCCCATGTGTCCTTTATTCTGGGTTCTAAACTCAAGGACCAAATCTCATCCAAACCTCAGCAACAGTGAATAAGGAAAAAAACAAAGGCCAAGGATAAAAACTAATCGTGGCTCTTAAATTTCCTGGTATCTGTCATTTTCATTCAGATGACACTGTCCAAAGCAATTTAAAGTTAGTCTGATATCATTGAGAAGGAGAAGTGGGGAGAAAAATTTAATCTATGAGAAATGGGTGAGTGCTACATGGAAAACAAAAAAGCAATCATATTCTAGGGAGCAAAGGTAGTTAAGGAAGCCTTTTCATGTGGTAATATTTATGCCAAGTTGAAAGCAGCAAAGATGTATATAAGATGGAGATGTATATAAGATGTACCCCATGAATGCATTATTATACAAAGCTATATTTTAATAAAAAATTGGAAAAACAAATACCACACGTACTCACTAATAAATTGGAACTAATTTATTCACACTTATGTACTTATTGTTTACTTATTTGTAAAACTCAATGGAAATCAAGCAGGTACCAGGGTGGGGGAGGGATGGGTAAATTCACGCTTAGCAGGTTCAATGCTGCTATCTGGATGAGGGGCACACTCATAAATTTGAGTCAAACTGTACAAAAGCAACTCATCAACCTAACTGTTGTGCCCCTGTATTATTTTGAAATAGAAAAGGAATGTGCTACTGACTGAAAAGACAATAATCAGGCCAACTTAAGTTTTCATCCCGTTTGGTCTGCTGACTTTATCTGGAGAGCTACTCTTACTTAACACTAACAGCCATGTACTGAGTGGAAGGCATGTGGTATGCATGGTATAAAAGTTTTACATTCATTGTTTCATTTATCTCATAGTCATACTATAATAACTACTTTAATATTGCTCGCTCTTCACAGATGATAAAAAAACAAACCAACAAACCCAATAACAAATGGTAGCTGAGTTGTTTATCTAGAAAGCCATTGCTGCTAAGTAGCTAAAATGAGATTTAAATTTTAGCATTATGACTCTATATTCCTCTTTATATTTTTTAGGGTTAAAATCTACTTGTTTTTATTAT
Organism: Perodicticus potto; assembly: GCA_963574655.1. Lineage (NCBI taxonomy): Eukaryota > Metazoa > Chordata > Mammalia > Primates > Lorisidae > Perodicticus > Perodicticus potto. Next base: position 14,227 of record CAUYRH010046599.1, read on the forward strand.
CATTCCCCTAAGGAGCTGTTTTAGAGATTCTTTTCTAATTATCTCCTTCACTATGAAATTCTTTTCTTTTTTTTTATTGTTGGGGATTCATTGAGGTTACAAAGAACCAGGTTACATTGATTGCATCTGCTCTTTAGCCTGTTATAATTGTCCCGCCCCCAAAAGTTATACCACACACCGTGACTCCTCACCCCTCTCTCCTTCCCTCTCTCTGCTCTCCCTTTCCTCCACCTCTCTCCTTCCTTCCCTCTCCCTGCTTGCTCTCCCCTCCCCCCATCTCCCACCATGTACTAGGTCGTTAATTGCCCTCATAACAGACTGGAGTACATAGGATTCTTGCTTCTCCAATCTTGTGATGCTTTACTAAGAATAAGGTGCTCCACTTCCATCTATATTAATACAAAAGATGATCGACAAGCTGTAGTATATGTATACCATGGAATACTATGCAGCCTCTACATTCCTCTTTAACAGAAATATTAGAAAAAATACAAGGTTACTGTTTTCTTTAACAGAAGCAGATAGTAGCTAGTTTGATATGATTGCATGACTGATACACATTTAAATTTTTGAAATCTTTCTTTTTCTTAAGATAATTTCAAACAATGGCCAAACCCTTGATAAAAAGTATTTCCTACATTAAAATAATTTCATCCTATGACCTTCATGGCAATGTAATTTAGTTCAAAAAAGTCCTTGAAATTTATCAATATTAGCAATAAAGACATTATTGATTGTTAATCAACTGTAAAAAAATAGTTGGAAAACATTTGTAAAGCTACCTATTTTCCACATTTCAAATATCAAATCAATCAAAATTATGAAATAGTTTCCAATATCTAATGGAATAAAACAGACAATAGGACATTCAAAGGAATGAAAAAGAAGGTTCATATGCAAATCTGAATATCAAAGCTTAGTTTTAAATCGGCCTTTAAGTGTAGCTGTTAGTGTTTGGAAAGCTAATTCAAGTTTGGTGTCTCATAAAATTAATCAACATATTCATATGCTGGAAAGGTTATACCAGGGATGATGTTAGCTGGTCATAATTTGATGAGAGTAGTTATTACTGCTTCTTCAGAAATCAATTTTACATTGAAACAATATCCTGTTTAAAATTTCATGAATAAATTTATATCTATTGAAATAGTTCCAGTCTTTAAAGTTATGATTTTTACTTCAAGTTTGATTTTTATTTTGAAAATGCATGCTGATTGATATTATTAAGATTCATCATTCCAGAACTCTTTTCAAAATAAGTGTGTTCAGCTACAATTCTATATAATTTTTGGCTGGATAACAAATTTATGTCATTGAATTTTTTCCTAATTTATACTATTATATGCTTGGTTTCATTGCTGATGTTTTTGGAAAATAAAAATGATTATACTTTCTTTAGTATTTTTTTAAGAAGTGAAAATAATTGTCTGAAGTATAATGCAGAGTTATTTCCTGCCATAACCTGATTTGTTTGTTATCTATGGTGTGACTTTATGAGGGAAATGGAGAACTGAAATAATTTTATTTACTAGAATGACAAAAGATTCTATACATATGAAGTTTCAAAAAATAAAAGCTTTATTTTTCTTATATTTTTTCGTATACCATTAATTATATGATTATTTTAGTCTCTATAAAGCACTTTCTTGTATTTTAAACTTTAAAGTACGTTTTAAGGCGTCACTCACAAATCCTTGACCACAAATGGTTTAATGCTGTTGTTTATCACCTTTTACAGATATTTTATTGTGAGTTATATAACTTTTATTTTAAGTCCTTCATGACCTACGAACATTTTATTTGTCTGTTTGAGACACAAGCTATAGTTTCTATATTTGAAAAGAATTTACAGAAACAGTAATACCACTTAAGAGTAACATTGGCTGTTATACAAATGTGACCCTGTCTTCTTTCTAAAGGCTCCACTCTTCTGTTGATATTATGATGGGGAAAACGTTGTCAGGTAGCAACTTGTCTTGCCAACAATTGGTCTTAGAATTTTCCACTATAATTTCAGTTGCCACAACTAAGCAAGAGAATTGGTTTCATTTCTAGTAGGTGTGCAATAGTAAGGTCACTACTCCCACACACTCCCCTCAGTTATTGCTACATCTTTGTTAGTTTAATTTTCCTAATCAATTGTTTCCTTTGAGCTCTTCCTTTGCTCAAAGATCTTTAATTCAATAACTTTTCATTGCTATGACTTTAGATTTCAGGATGCTTTTGTAGGGCCCAGGAGTTCTCAGAACTCACAATTCCTTAGCAGTCTAAAGTAGGTGTCCCTTTGCCATGGAGAATGTTTCTTTTGATACAGCAAAGGAATTTAGGCTGTAAAATCAACTACTTAAAAGCCATTTAGGGATTCACTGATATGATAAGAGGTAATGAAAAATAAAATTTGGAAATACATTGAGCCAACAAAGACATTTTCTGCTCAGAGAAATGAAGTAGTGATTAACTAACATGGACAATTTCTAGAAATACTTTAAAGCAGGATGGCCATCATGTGGGACTAAAACCAACATGTGATTTCTCTTACTTAAAGGCTGTGTGTGATTTTGTTTAACTTCAGATACTGAGTGAATCATGAAGCTTAAGCCATTTGGTCAGTTAGTGATAGTTGTAGTAAATTACTATTAATACAGGGTGGCCATAAATCCATGTGCAATTTTATATTGAACACTATTTTAAATTGCACACAAACTTTATGGCCACCCTGTATAACAGATGACTTTCCTTTATTTTTTTTTGAGGATAAATTTATTTTTTTTATTATTAAATCGTAGTTGTGTACATTAGTACAATCAAGGGGTACAATGTACTGGTTTCATTTACCATATGAAATATTTTCAGAAAATTGTTTAACATAGCCTTCATGGCATTTTCTTAGTTATTGTATGAAGACATTTGTATCCTGCATTTAGTAAGTTTCACCTGTTTATGACTTTTAAAAATATTAACTAGGATATGAAATTGAACACGTGTCTTCTTAAGAATGGAATTTGTTGCCAAAGGCCCCATCAAGTCTGTTTCCTTTGCAACCAAGGCAGACGAATTTACAGAGGAAGAGAAGTGCTGATGAGACATTGTCCGTGCTGACCCACTTTACCTCCCTGCACATGGTCCCAGCTGGTGTAATGTGCACTGATTTTTCACATAAGACCACATTTCTTTTTTTTTTTTTACTTTTCATTGTATCCCTCCTAGGATTTAAATATATAAATGTTGTTGTTGTGTTGCCTGTAGAGGAAAGAAAAAAATTGGGCCCGATGTTTAAAAAGCCAAATCCCATATGAAATTGTTCTCACATTAAAATAGAAGTGATGGTCTGTAAATGTAAATATAAACCAAGTGTCTGCCATTTTTTGTTCTAATCTCATTATAGATACATAGAACATTAAAATTTGTCTTCCATGTATAAAACAAAAAAAAAAAATTTCTTATATAGACCCACAGTTCAAAGGAATGAGTGACAGAATGGCAGAAACACAGAGAATAAAGCCCTTTATCTTCTTGATATTGATATTATGATAAAAATACCTGTATTTAAGATATTAGAGGCATATTTCGCTTAAAAGAAAAGAAAAAAGGCTAATATGTACCTACAAAGCTGTCTTGAAAGCAGCACCCATGAGACCCAATAGTATTTCAGTGCACGTACTTGAAAATTTGACCAAAAACTGCATAAAAGTTAATAGGATGTTTTCTCAATAGCAATGAGAACTGTGACATAGGAAACTTTAAAAACTTTTTGCAAGCTCTCAACATACTGTGTATAAAGAATGGTGCTAAGGGGCTCTGAGAAATGCCTCTTTATTTCTATAACTTATTTGTGCTAATTTTAGCAAGGTATTTGAACTCTCTCAGCTGCCCAGGCCATATGAGGAAATGAAGGAGAGAGACACAGATACGGTCTGAAATGAAGGGGAAAAAATAAAGTAAAAGAAATGTATGTCCTAAATATACTTGGGTCCAGAGAAAGGGTCTCTGTTTATTGTGACCCCTTGTGCCCTAAAAACACTTATTTACTCCATCATATAGCTGGGTCTTTTGAGGAAGCAGAGTCAACTAAAATAGATAGAAGGCATCACCCAAAGTCATTGATTCTATGTTTGTCCCATTCATTTATATTTAGATGGTATCAAAGTGGGGGGAATGTAGCAACATTCACACATTTAAAGGAATGTTATACAGAATGAAGGATACAGTACACATATTTGGGATTAACAAGTGAACTTGTTCTGCAGAAATAACACAAAGAAGGAAACAGTTGATTTTATCATCAATGAACAAGAGTCTCCTTTGGAAAATATATACAACTGAAACAGTGCATGTCATTTATTCACTTATTTAGTCTTTTGTTCATTTGTTTGTTTTTTAAAAAAAAATACCTTTACTCACCATCCATCTTCTATGTGAATGGAATTTGCATTGCAATATTTATGTAGCTTTGCTACTACCCGGTACTTAAATCTATGTTCTGTGGCTTTGGGGTACACACATAAACACACCAAGATCCTTGAAGAAAATACAATCATACCAATTGTGGCAATATTTATGGCTATGAGAAATACACATAATTGTGTTTTTCCTGCAGGATTGTGTAAGCATTAGAGATGGTGCATGTCAAGTCCCGTCCTCAATACCTGCTATACTGTGGACAAGCTATTCACGTGTTTTCCTGATAATGATGATGCTGATGACAAGGACGCTGAGGAAGAGGATGACGCTGTGTCAGTCTCAGGCACTGGTTCACTTGCTCATATATGTGCACAATGAGGTTCCCAACATCAATAGCTTATTGTTGATAATATACTGGGACACACATGTTCATGCCCACACACACACACAAAGAGCAAAAAACTCAGTACCACAGATTAATGTGCAAATTTCTAGAGGCAAACAGAAAGTAAAGGTCTTAAACCGTTGGTCTCACATATGTAGTTATATTAAAATCATGAAGAAAAGATCAAAAGATAGTCACCTTTACATATTTGATAAATTTTCATGACTCCTAGAAATTCTTTTTTCTTCCATGTATTATCTTATTTCTTCAGTTATTCCCAAAATGGGAAACTAAGTTGTTTCATAAAACTAATCAGTTCCCTCTCTGAATGTGTTAGAGTTAGTTTATATTGCATTCAACAGGTAGTCCTTAGCATAGAACATAATATTTAAGTGTTGTTCTAGAGAAGAGAAAAATAATAATAAACCATCTCATTCTACATAATATCCTTCTATCATTGTACCCAAATAAAGCAACATATGCTAAATCTTAAGCCCTACAGAAAACTTGGAGCATTATTAGCTTAATTCACATAATCTAAAAATGATTACAACAGATATATATATCTCTGATCTGTATCCTTCTCAAGCAAAATAATTGGTGCAAGAAAAATCAAAACTTGAAATTATGAAAGTAAAAACTTATAGTGCTTTGAAAGGAAAATCTAAAAATTCACTACCTGACTGTGACTGTATTAAGATTTGCGCTGTATACAAATAGGAAACACTTCAAATGACATAAGTTTGTTGAAGCTTTTGGAGCCTGTAACTGCAAATATAGACTGTAAATATAAAGTATGTAGAATAGATTCTACATAGAATCAATAGAATACAGTTGACCTTTCAAAAACACAAGTTTGAACTATGCAAGTCCATTTCCATAGGGATTTCTTCTGCTTCAGCCATTCTTTTTGGTTTGATTGTTTTGTTCTTGAGATGGAGACTTGCTTTGTCACCCTAAGTAGAGTGTCATTGCGTCATAGGTCACAGCTCACAGAAACTTCAAACTCTTGGGCTCAAAACAATTCTCTTGCCTCAGCCTCCCAAGTAGCAGGGATTACAGGCATCTGCCACAATGCCTGGCTATTTTGTTGTTGTTGTTGTAGTTGTCATTGTTCTTTAATAGGCCTGGTTTGGGGTCAAACCTGCCATCCCTGGTGTATGTGCCTGGCACCCTAACCACTTGATCTACAGGTGCCGAGCCAAGCTTCAGCCACTCTTAAAGACAGTGAGACACCTCTCCCATCTTTTTCCTCTATGTTGCCTTACTCAATGTGAAGATCATGAGGATGAAGATGATGATGACCTTTCATGATGATCTACTTCTGCTTAGTGAATAGTAATTATACTTTTGCATACTTGTGCCATTTTCTTTTCAAATAATGTCAGAATATTCTCTATATATTTAGAATAGAAAGAAAAACTTCTTTCCGCTTCTTACTGCAGAACTAAATACAAGTTAAGAATGATTAATTTAGCAAGGATAATTTTAACGAAACATTAAGTATGAAAACTATAAATCAAGAAAAAAAATTATGGTATAAAATTTTTAGTCTAATGCAGTATGTTGAAAGGCCACCTTACAAAATTCTGATGAATTTACATTCAACTTTTTGTTAAAATTCCCTTCTTCACAAGCACTGATTACTAAAAACAATCACTTGTTGTGGGTAAGAAGAATGATTTTCATCAGGTAGACAGCATGTGCTAGAATCTTTTCTGTGCATTTGTTTATGTTACCTCAGTGTTTAAATGAAATTCCATACTTTAAGAAGAGCACATACTCGTTAGAATATTCAGTTTAGAAGAAAGAATACAAAAACTCAAAAAGGTAACGCATGTAGTAATTGGACGAGCTGCATGACAAACTCAAGAGCCATCTGCCTCGCAATTCTGTACTTCCTGTGCTGTACCATAATGTTTATTCAAAACAAAAGCAACGTTTAGTTAGCAACAGTCAGCATGGTAGGTGTCTGTCGTATCTTATTTCCAATGTTCCCAAAACCCTGGAAGACAAAATTTTGATTTTGTTTAACTAGTCTAAACAAACAATTCTATAATTATGGAGAGAAACAGATCTAGAATGTCCACTACTTTCACAGAATAAAATTGTACACTCATGCTGTAAATGACAATAACAAATAAGGATTTTTCAGAACAAGCTGTATAGTGTATAGGTGGCTAAGTAAAAGAATATTAATCTATCTAAAATACTATTTATCTATCCAAAATATACAGAATAAAGCAGCTTAGATATCATATATATGACAGATACCAACAACATTCTCCAGCATGTGTATCAAGGTGGAAGCTAGCTGTCCCCAAGAGCCTTGCCAGCAGTTAAATGTCTTGCTCTGAAAGTATCAAAATAACACATAGAAACTCTTCAATTATATTTCCTCCTACACATGTATCTTATATATTTGGGGGGATATACTTTATCTTGTGTAGCAAATGTTCCTCTATCTATGAATTAAAAGAAGAATGGCAGTAAGAAGGGGAGGAGAGAAAACAATGCGATTATATTATTTCTGGAATAGTACACACAATACATGTAGACAGAATGAACACTTATCCATCATCATGCTCCCTGATACTGATAAATACGACAAGAGATACCCTGGGTTCCCAAGACTGTAGGGGACAAATTAAGTAGAAATAAGACTTTATAAGTGTCATACGTGTCCTCCGCAAAAGAAAAATGGAGAAAATAGGTTAGGAATAAATAAATAAATATATATATAACATATATATAACATATATATATATATATATATATATATATATATGGGAAAAAATGTTTAGGGTTGTCATACATTCTTCTGGAATGATGCCAATGTGACGCCATGCCTTTCTCAGCCTCAACCATCTGGCAACCTCTGGTTAACCCCCACTCCATTCATTATAACTGCCAACTGCTGTTACAACCTCACATTTGTGGATAGATAGTAGACAGATAGGAGGACAAATACCTATTTATTCCATTCTGAAAATGAGTCCTTTATTAGATATTATGTATGCCATTTTTTGTTCAGTCTACATCTTCTATTTTCATCATTTTGGCAATAGTTTAAAATTTTGAAGTTTCTTAATCTTTTTAATTTTATTTTATTTTACTTCTTTATTTATTTTAGAGACAGAGTCTCACTTTGTTACCCTCAGTAGAGTGCTGTGGCATCACAGCTCACAGCAACCTCTACCTGTTGGCCTTAGGCGATTCTCTTGCCTCAACCTCTGGAGTAGCTAGGACTACAGGTGCCTGCCACAAGGCCTAGCTATTTTTTGTTGCAGTTTGGCCGAGGTTGGGTTTGAACCTGCCACCCTCAGAATATGGGGCCAGCGCCCTACTCACTGAGCCACAGGTGCCACCCCAAAGTTTCTTTTTTTTTTTTATTTTTTTTTTAATTATTTTTTATTGAGTCATAACTGTGTACAATGGTTCAACTTGGAGTACAGTGTGCGGGCTTCCCATACAATCGGAGATATTTTTATCCACCTGATTAATGTAACATTCATGATATTTTCTCATTTACTATGTGAAAAC
>CAUYRH010046604.1:0-10592 GCA_963574655.1 Perodicticus potto
TAGAGGAGGAGACGGGGAAAGACCGGGAGAGGAACGGAGAGAGCTTCTCTCTCCCTACTTGAAATCTCTCCCACTACCAGGAGCTTTGGTGTTTTCTGTATTCTTTTCTGTAAATCAATTCTGTCTTATCATGGACGGGTGCGGGGGGGGGGGGCAAAAAGGTAATGACAAAAAAAAAAAAACATTTATTTAAAAAAAAAAAAAAAGAAAGAAAAAATATAGCTGGGCGTTGTGGCAGGCGCCTGTAGTCCCAGCTACTCGGGAGGCTGAGGCCAGAGAATAGCTTGAGCCCAAAGTTTGAGGTTGCTGTAAGCTATGATGCCATGGCACTCTACCAAGAGTGATAAAGTGAGACTCTGTCTCTAAAAAAAAAAAAAAAAAATAGCTGGGCATTGTGGTGGGTGCCTATAGTCCCAGCTACTTGGGAGGCTGAGGCAAGAGAATCGCCTAAGCCCAGGAGTTGGAGGTTGCTGTGAGCAGTGATACCACAGTACTCTATCCAGGGCAACAAAGTGAGACTCTGTCTCTAAAAAATAAAATAAAATAAAATAAAATATGGCATATGTATACCATGGAAGACTATTCAGCCATAAAAAGGATGGAAACTGGGCGGCACCTGTGGCTCAGTGAGTAGGGCGCTGGCCCCATATACCGAGGGTGGTGGGTTCAAAGCTGGCCCCAGTCAAACTGCAACAGAAAAACAGCCGGGCGTGTGGCAGGCGTTTGTAGTCCCAGCTACTCCAGAGGCTGAGGCAAGAGAATCGCCTAGGCCCAGGAGTTGGAGGTTGCTGTGAGCTGTGTGATGCCACAACAATCTACCAAGGGCAATAGAGTGAAACTCTTGTCCCTACAAAAAAAAACAAAAAGCATGGAAACTTGGGCAGCACCTGTGGCTCAGTAGGTAGAGCACCGGCCCCATATACTGAGGCTGGCAAGTTCGAACCCAGTCCCGGCCAAACTACAACAACAAAAAAAGATAGACATGTGTTGTGGCGGGTGCCTGTAGTCTCAGCTACTCAGGAGGCCGAGGCAAGAATTGCTTACGCCCAGGAGTTGGAGGTTGCTGTGAGCTATGACACCATAGCAATCTCCCGAGGGCAATAAAGTGAGACTTCTAAAAAAAAAAAAAAAAAAAGATGGAAACTTTACATCTTTTGTTCTTACATGGATGGATTTGGAAAACATCCTCCTAAGTATCATAAGAATAGAGCAAGTAGCACTTGCCCTTGGCTTCTGGTCCCGTCTGGTTGAAATTGACTCTGTGGTATCGACCAGTTGAAATACTAGACTGCTTGGTTCAGGACTGGACGCCTAGCCAACCTGCTGACTTGGAACTTCAGATCCATGGCAACAAAGGAGTCAGCAGATGCCAAAGCATAGTTGGCCCTCACCTCTTCAGCGAGTTGGAGCCAGGAAGTGCCTGAAAAACCAAACTATGCTCTCAGATGTACTCTCATGGGACATACAGAAGCAATATCATCAGTAAAGTTTAGTCCTAATGGCTAGCAAGTTCTTCTGCTGATAAACTAATTATAATTTGGGGAGCACATGATGGAAAATATGAGAAAACACTCGTTGGTCATACTCTGGAAATATCAGATGTTGCCTGGTCATCAGATTCCAGTCATCTTGTTTCTGCTTCAGATTATAAAACTTTAAAGATACGGGATGTGAGATCAGGAAAATGTTTGAAAACACTGATGGGACACAGTAATTATGTGTTTTGCTGTAATTTCAATCCACCATCCAATCTTATCATTTCAGGATCTTTTGATGAGAGTATGAAAATATGGGAAGTGAAAACAGGAAAGTGCCTCAAGACTTTGTCTGCTCATTCTGACCCAGTTTCTGCTGTTCATTTTAATTGTAATGGGTCTTTGATAGTGTCCGGTAGCTATGATGGTCTCTGTAGAATCTAGGATGCTGCATCAGGCCAATGTTTGAAAACGCTTGCTGCTGATGATAATCCTCCTGTCTCTTTTGTAAAATTTTCTCCAAATGGTGGTAAATACATTCTTACTGCAACTTTGGACAATGCTCTTAAACTGTGGGATTATAGCAGAGGCAGATGTCTGAAAACATACACTGGTCACAAGAATGAGAAATACTGCATTTTTGCCAATTTTTCAGTTACTGGTGGAAAGTGGATTGTATCTGGTTCTGAGGATAACCTGGTTTACATTTGGAACCTTCAGACCAAAGAGATTGTACAGAAATTACAAGGTCATACAGATGTCATGATTTCAGCAGCTTGCCATCCTACAGAAAACATCATTGCATCAGCAGCATTAGAAAATGACAAAACAATTAAGCTGTGGATGAGTAACCACTAATCCCTTTGGAAATCAAGTTGTAGAGCCATGTTGGCAAAAGGCTTTTTTTTTTTTTTTTAATGGTTTTTGGCTGGGTGCAGTGGCTCACACCTGTAATCCGAGCACTCTGGGAGGCCTGAGGTGGGTGGATTGCTTAAGCTCACTAGTTCGAGACAAGCCTGAGCAAGAGCGAGACCCCTTCTCTAAAAATTAGTTGGGCTTTGTGACAGGCGCCTATAGTCCCAGCTGCTCAAGAATCTGAGGCAAGAGGATCGCCTGAGGCCAGGAGTTTGAGGTTGCTGTGAGCTATGACACTACTGAGGGTGACAAACTAAGACTGTCTCCCCCCAAAAATGGTTTTTCTTAATTTTGGCGTGGTGTTATATTTCTTTTCTTCTTTTTTCTTTTTGAGACAGTCTCACGATTAGTGTCACCCTCAGTAGAGTGCTGCGGCAGAATGCCATGGTGTCACAGCCCACAGCAACCTCGGGGTTTTGGGCTTGGGCGATTCTCTTGCCTCAGCCTCCAAGTAGCTGGGACTGCAGGCGCCTGTAACAGTGCCCGGCTATTTTGTTGTTGTTGCAGTTATCGTTGTTTGGCAGGCCCAGGCTGGGTTCATACGCCTTGGTGTATGTGGCTGGCGCCCTAACCACTGGGCTACCACGGAGCCTATATTTCTTTTTAAAAATGTCTTAGACCCACATCACAAAATCTCAAAACTGCAGATGCTGGCGTGGATGTGGAGAGAAGGGAACACTTTTACACTGCTAGTGGGACTGCAAACTAATATAACCTTTTTGGAAGGAAGTATGGAGAACTCTCAAAGAACTCAAGCTGGACCTCCCATTTGATCCTACAATCCCATTACTGGGCATCTACCCAGAAGGAAAAAATCCTTTTATCATAAGGACACTTGAACTAGACTGTTTATTGCAGCTCAATTTACAATCACCAAAATGTGGAAACAGCCTAAATGCCCACCAAACCAGGAATGGATTAACAAGCTGTGGTATATGTACACTATAGAATACTATTCAGCCATTAAAAAAGATGGAGACTTTACAGCCTTTGTATTAACCTGGATGGAATTGGAACACATTATTCTTAGTAAAGCATCACAAGAATGGAGAAGCATGAATCCCATGTACTCAATTTTGATATGAGGACAATTAATGACAGTTAATGACATGGTGGGGGTGGGGGAAGGGGAGAGCAGTGAGGGAAAGAAGGAGGGAGGGGTGGGGAAAGGAAAAGCAGAGGGAAGGAGCAAGGGGGTGGGGTGGGGTCTTGTTGTGTGCCGCAGCTTTTGGGGACAAAACACGATTGTAATAGGGACTTTACCTAACAAATGCAATCAGTGTAACCTGGTTTCTTGTACCCTCAATGAAACCCCAACAATAAAAATAAAAAAATAAAACTGTCTTAGATAAGGCTGCGTCTGTGGCTCAGCGAGTATTGCACCAGCCCCATATACCGAGGGTGGCGGGTTCAAACCCGGCCCTGGCTGAACTGCTGCAAAAACAAAAAAATAGCCGGGCGTTGTGGCGGGCGCCTGTAGTCCCACCTACTCAGGAGGCTGAGGCAAGAGAATCGCCTAAGCCCAGGAGTTGGAGGTTGCTGTGAGCTATGTGATGCCACAGCACTCAACCGAGGGAGATAAAATGAGACTGTCTCTACAAAAAAAAAAAAAAAAAAGTCTTAGATAATAAGATTTTGAGGCTTATAACCTACATGTACAAAATGAGAGGCTTATAATTTATATTTATGACATGAAACAGTTAGAAAAACATGTCTAGAATGTAAAAGCTTCTGACTTCTAATCTTGAGGTCTGTTATTCATCTCATATTTCTCTATCTGGACAGTTTCCTGTTCCATTCTGCTCAGTGACTAGCCTAGAGGGTTAGTGTATTTGAAGAATGTTTAGAAATTAAGATTACAGAACAAGGAAATTTGGAATAATTCCATGGTTTCTGGTTTGGGAGATCAGATGAACAAAGAGCATAAGCCTGGAATGATGATGAAGGTCTCTATCTAGAAAAACTGGCTCCGCGCCTATAGCTCAAACAGCTGAGGCGCCAGCCACATACACCAGAGCTCAAGGGTTTGAATCCAACCTGGGCCTGCCAAACAACAATGACAACTACAACCAAAAAATAGCCTGGCATTGTGGCGGGTGCCTGTAGTCCCAGCTACTCCGCAGGCTGAGGCAAGAGAATTGCCTAAGCCCAGGAGTTGGAGGTTGCTGTGTGCTGTGATGCTATGGCACTCTACCCAGGGCCACAGCTTGAGGCTCTGTCTCAAAAAAAAAAAAAAAAAAGAACAAAAACTAAAAACAACATATATCAAAACAACATTACAAATGTTGCTGACTGGAGGGCCTCTCAGTGCCTTGTTAGATTGTACTGTCTTGTGATTCAAGCAAGCTAAATGAATGGTGAAAAGTGCTCTCCTTTGTTATATATCTGACCTATTTCCTACCCATGCTTCAAACTCAGTTCAGAAGTCACTAGTGGAGGCATCACCACCTGCCTACAACCATAGCTAATACCTGAGTTAGGTTTCTGTTATTTACCAGTTTGTATTGTAATGCTTTTGTGGATCAGGTAAAATCAGAAAGTATTCTTTGGTTTCTATATAGAGAATTTATGCATTCTTGGTTTTTGTGTAATAAAGGGACTCAAGTAATGTTTGGCATTAAAAAAAAAAAAAAAAGATGAGCGGCGCCTGTGGCTCATGGAGTAGGGCGCCGGCCCCATATACTGTAGGTGACGGGTTCAAACCTGGCCTGGGCGAACTGCAAAAACAGAAAAATAGCCGGGCGTTGTGGCGGGTGCCTGTAGTCCCAGTTACTCGGGAGGCTGAGGCAAGAGAATCGCCTAAGCCCAGGGGTTGGAGGTTGCTGTGAGCCGTGTGACGCCACGGCACTCTACCGAGGGTGATAAAGTGAGACTCTGTCTCTACAAAACAAAACAAAAAAAAAGAATAGAGCAAGTATCCAATGCACTCAATACTAATATGAAACCAATAGATGAAGGACTTCCCACATGAGAGAGAAGCACAACTACATTCAAATGGGGGGAGGGTGGAAGAGGGAGTGTCGAGAGGGAGGAGGGAGGGAGCGTGGGGTGCTACCAACTAACAGGCGCAATGTAAGGGTATATGGAACACCTCTGGGGTGAAGGGTTCAACTATTACCTGGACTTTACCTGACAAATGTAAATGATATAACCTAATCGTCAGTACCCTTACATAAATCTGACATAAAAAAATGAAAAAATAAAACAACAAAAAATAAAAATCCTAACTGAAACTCTGTGGCTGCGAGTCAGGTTTATGTAATTGAAAACCACCAGTATTAAATGTTTTTAATTCTTCCTCATAAAAAGCCCAGGTTGTAATCAAATGCTTACCCAAGCCAGACCAGAAGAGTGCTGCCTACAGGCACAATGAGAGTGGAAAAATAATTAATCTGGAAACTCTAATGGGTCATCACAAGGTGATTAGGGCACAGCAAACTGCTGGAAAGACTGGTCTTTTTTTTTTTTTTATTTGTTTTGTTTGCTCGTTTTTAATAGTCTGATGTTCTGGATGTTTCCTCATATTTAATGAGTCTCAAAACTTTTGCAAGAGATGAGTTTCTCAAAGTATCATCAAAGAATAGATCCACTGCCACCCATCCAAGACCTGTCAGAATGAGGTAGATATTTTGGAGAGAGAAATGTTATTTTGAAATCTGCTTATGGCAGGAAGACTTACATCAGGGAATGGGGCTGTTGGCAGCCTTCCCATCTCCTGACATACTCAGGGCTGACTGCTCTGACCACGTGTGTTTGCTTTTTAGTCCCCTGAGGAATTATGTTGAGTTATATAAAAACTAGCCAGAAAAGATAAAGCCACACGAGTTTTCCTAAGACCCACCAACAAACTTTGGACAATCTCTGATCAGATAGATGCTGAGGCAAATTTTGCCCATGATTTTAAGGATTTGTATTTAATTGAAGATTATTTCCACCATTTCTGACTCATGTGAACAATTTTCTCCTCTGTGCACTTTTTAATAGTAGCGTGTTTACTGATCTAAATGCTGCTTCCTTTTGTTAAATAATTGGGCGACATTATTATTAACCTTGTCTTCTGCTTCCTGCGCCTTTCTTTGAAAAATGAATTATTTCTCTCATGTTCTGGGGTTTTCTGGTTACAATAAAGGATAATGGCTTTGAGTCATCATCTTTTTTTTTTTTTTGTCCTAGGCCATTAGAACCCCACTGTTTTGGAAGGAAGTATGAGGCAGTGTGACTTTAATTTTTTTGGCAATGCTATTTACACCTGACAAAACCAGGAAAATTGGCTTTATTTTTTGGTTTCGTTTATTTCCTTCAGAAATCAACTTTCTTCAGTCACTGTTCTGCTCCTATGGAGGTCATTTTATTTTCCATCCCAGAATGTTATAACTTGAAAAATAGAAAGATAATATTAATAATGTTGGATGGGGTTTACAATAATCATTATTTCCAGTAAACATTAGAGGTAAAAATGATCAGTATAATTTGACATTGTTATCTTTTGCATTTAGGAAAACTTTGTTGAGTGAGTTAATTCAGTAGCTAAATTATTCTTTTTTTTTTTTTTTTTGAGACAGAGCCTCAAGCTGTCACCTTGGATAGAGTGCTAGGGCATCACAGCTCACAGCAACCTCCAATTCCTGGGCTCAAGCGAGTCTCCTGCCTCCGCCTCCCAAGTAGCTGGGACTACAGGCACCCGCCACAACGCCCGGCAATTTTTTGGTTGCAGCCATCATTGTTGTTTGGCGGGCCTGGGCTGGATTCGAACCCGCCAGCTCAGGTGTATGTGGCTGACGCCTTAGCCCGTTGAGCCACAGGCGCTGAGCCACTAAATTATTCTTTACTTAATTTGAACTTGTAGAAATAGTTCATTGACTGGTGAGGGGATAACTTGTATTCATGTCTATTTTGCTCCTCCACCTTTCCCTGTGTGTAGATTTCTGCCTTTCTTCATAAGTTCCATGCTGTTAGTTACTCAAGAATGTCACATGCTTTGGATTTTTGCTTATGCAATACATTTAAAATTGTTAAAAATTAAAACAATATAGGTGGAGTGGGGAGAAAAAAAAATTAAAACAGTATAGAAAGGTATACCAGGCCAGGCGTGCTCGCTCACGCCTGTAATCCTAGCACTCTGTGAGCCAAGGCAGGCGGATAGCTTGAGCTCACCAGTTCGAGACCAGCCTGAGCAAAAGCAAGTCCCTATCTCTACTAAAAATAGAAAAACTGGCTCGGCACCTGTGCTCAAGCGGCTAAGGTGCCAGCCTCGTACACCTGAGCTGGCAGGTTCAAATCCAGCCCGCCAAACAACAATACAGCTGCAACCAAAAAAAATGGCCGGGCATTGTGGTGGGCGCCTGTAGTCCCAGCTATTTGGGAGGCAGAGGCAGGAATTGGAGGTTGCTGTGAACCGTGATGCCACGGCACTCTACCCAGGGTGACAGCTTGAGGCTCTGTCTCAAAAAAAAAAAAAAAAAAAATAGAAAAACTGAGGCAAGGGGATCACTGCCCAAGAGTTTGAGGTTGCTGTGAGCTATGATGCCACAGCACTGTACCAGGGCGACAGCTGGAAACTCTGTCTCAAAAAAAAAATGAAAATAAAAATAAAAAGGTATGCCTAATGAGAAGTTTTACTGCCCCCATCTCTACCTATCCTGTTCCTTTCCTCAACCACTTTTATTAGTGTCTTGTGTAGTCTTCCAGTGTTTCTATATACAGAAACAAGCTAGATGCAAATATATATTTGTATCTGACTGAGGATTGTTACATAAAAGTAGCATACTGAGCAGGGACTTCGAGAAAGATTCATACATCAAAGCCAATGGCGACTTTCACATCAATGTTTATTGCAGCATTATTTACAAAAGCCAAAAGATGAAAACAAACAAAATGTCTACCAACAGATGAATGGATAAACAAAATGTGATAGTATATCCGTCCAACAGAATATTATTCAGTCCTAAAAAGGAATGAAATTTTAATACATGCTATGGTAGGGTTGAATCTTTGCAACATTATACTAAATGAAATAAACCCAACACGAGGCTCGGCGCCTGTGGCTCAACGGGCTAAGACGCCAGCCACGTACACCTAAGCTGGAGAGTTCGAATCCAGCCTGGACCCACCAAACAACAATGATGGCTGCAACCAAAAAATGTCCGGGCACTGTGGGGGGCGCCTATAGTCCCAGCTACTTGGGAGGCAGAGGCAGGAGACTCGCTCAAGCCCAGGAATTGGAAGTTGCTGTGAGCTGTGATGCCATGGCACTCTAGCCAGGGTGACAGCTTGAGGCTCTGTCTCAAAAAAAAAAAAAAAAGAAAGAAACCCAACACGAAAGAACAAATATTGTATGACTCTACTTATAAGAAGTACCCAGAATGGGCGGTGCCTGTGGCTCAGTGAGTGGGGCGCCGGCCCCATATACCGAGGGTGGTGGGTTCGAACCCAGCCCCAGCCAAACTGCAGCAACAACAACAAAAAAGTACCCAGAAGAGGGCGGCGCCCACAGCTCAGTGGGTAGGGCACTGGCCACATACACCCCGGCTGGTGGGTTTGAACTGGGCCACAGCCAGCTAAACAACAATGACAACTGCACAAAAAAAAAAAAAAAAAAAAAGAAGTACCCAGAAGAAGCAAATTCATGGAGACAAAAAGTACAGATCAAAGTACAGATCTAATCTAGAGAGTCACAATAGGAGTTATTGCTTGATGTTTACAGAGTTTTTGTGTAGGATAATGAAAAAGTTTTTTTTTTTTAGAGACAGAGTCTCACTTTGTCACTCTCGGTAGAGTGCCATGGCATCACAACTCAAAGCAACCTCCAGCTCTTGGGCTTAAGCTATTCTCTTGCCTCAACCTCCCAAGTAGCTGGGTCTACAGGCGTCCACCACAACGCCTGGCTTTTTTTATTGCAGTTTGGCCGGGGCCAGGTTCAAACCCGACACCCTTGGTATATGGGGCTGGCGCCCTACTCACTGAGCCACAGGTGCCACCCGATAATGAAAAAATTTTGGAAACAGATAATGGTAATAGTCGTACAGCTTTGTAGATATGTGTAATATGATTGAATTATACACTTAAAAATGTTAAAAATGACAAATTTTATGATATATAATATACATTTTTCCACAGTTTTAAGACATTAATATTATAATGTGCTAAACACTGACCAGGCATGTTGGTTCATGCCTGTAATCCTAGCACTCTGGGAGGCCGAGGTGGGAGGATCACTTGAGTTCAGGAGTTTTAGACTAGCCTAAGTAAGAGTGAGACCCTGTCTCTACTAAAAATAGAAAAATTAGCCAACCATCTTGGTGGGGGCCTGTAGTCCCAGCTACTCAGGAGGCTGAGGCAGGAGGACCCCTTGAACCCAGGAATTTGAGGCTTCTGTGAGCTAGGCTGATGCCACAGCACTGTACACAGAGTGACAGAGTGAGACTCTGTCTCAGAAAAAATAATACTAAAAACTATATACTTTAAATGGATGAACTGTATGATGTATGAATTATATTTCAATAGAACTGTTTAAAAAAAAAGGTAGCACATTGTTCTGCATCTTGTTTTTTTCCTTTTAACAACATAACTTAGAGAGCTCTCCAAATCAGGAAATAGAGAACTTCCTCACTCTTATTTATTTATGATAGCTGTGATTGTGTAATATACTATGGTTTATTAACAGGTCCCCTAATGCTAGACACTTGGGTTTTTCCAATCTTTTGCTGTTCCCATCAGTGGTGGTGGGAATAAACTGGTATTGTCATGTGAAAGTATCAAGTAAAGATATCCCAAAAGTTGTTATATTTTTGGGTTTTTGCTACTCTGTTAAGTGAGAATTACTATGTTCAACTACTGTGCCTGAGGTTGAGGATTTTCACATACCTGTATTTCTTTTTTTTTTTTTTTTTTCTTTCTTGCAGTTTTTGGCCAGGGCTTGGTTTGAACACACCACCTCCAGTATATGGGGCTGGCGCCCCACTCCTTTGAGCCACAGGTGCCACCCCCATGCCTGTATTTCTTTTTCTGTGAATTGCCTGTATGTTCTTTGCTAGTCTTCTATTGGGGTGGTTGGTCTTTTAAATCTATTTTTTATAGGAGCTTTTTTTTTTTTTTTTTTTTTTTTTTTAGAAATAGCCTCAATCATTCAAACTGGAGAGAATACCGTGACATCACAGATAACACAAAACAACAAATCCAGGGAAAAAGCGATTATATTGAAAC
>CAUYRH010046606.1:0-20692 GCA_963574655.1 Perodicticus potto
TCAAGCTGTCACCCTGGATAGAGTGCTGTGGCATCACAGCTCACAGCAACCTCCAATTCCTGGGCTCAAGCGAGTCTCTTGCCTCTGCCTCCCAAGTAGCTGGGACTACAGGCGTCCGCCACAACACCCGGCCATTTTTTGATTGCAGTCGTCATTGTTGTTTGGTGGGCTCGGGCTGGATTTGAACCCACCAGCTCAGGTGTACGTGGCTGGCGCCTTAGCCTGTTGAGCCACAGGCACCGAGCCAATGACAGATTTTTTTTAATGCTCAGATTTGGGTAAATCAAACAACTGGATATGAGTATCTTTGCTAATTATCAAAATTTCAGAGAGCTTACAGACTGAAAAATAAAAAGTCTAGAGAGTCTATACTTAGAGTCTATACTTTCCATTTTTAAAAACTACATTGACATGAATTATCCAGAGAGAAAAGTAAAAAAAGAAAATCCGATGAAGATGCTAAAATTCATCTTTTAAACTTTAAAATAACTTGAAAAACAATGAAAAGTTAAAATATTTTCTTCCACAATGTGTTTAGCTCAGTTATCACATCATGAATGAAAACATAATACCTTAGTGAGGAAAAGGAATAATAGTTTGACTTCTGGTGCCTTCTTAATTGAAACAATATGACCCCGCATTTTTTACCAACAGGCAGAAAAATGAAGTAACTTTAAAAATAACATGTGAAAATGTGTCTTCTATTTTTAGACCCTTCACATCTGTTTGCTGCACTAAGAATAGTGACTCAGCATTTTCTCCAGTAAAACAAAAGTTTTATTATTCTACACTCACTAGAGGACAGAGACTAATTCACATACATTTTTTAAAAGCAAAATGTGGGAACCAGAGCACTAGCAGATCCCATTAGTTTCCTGGGAAATCATAAAAGTAAAATAATCATTCTTATTTGGCAGTAGCCAGACGTTTGGAAGCTAGAATGTCCTAACCAGAATAAATGCATGATTCCCTAAGCTATGCATTAAGCATTTTAGTAATTCCCCAACAGAAATGATGAAGTCCCTGTTTTCTATTTAAATATGCATCCCTTTCAATTGGAAAATAGTAAATGGATAATTAATCAAGAAATCCAATGGATAAACTATTTATGGTACATTCATAAAATGTAATAACCTGGTTGACTCTCAAACATCTTATGCTAAATGAAAGAAGCCAGACAGAAAAAGAGTACATACTACTAGTTCATTGATATAAAGACTTTGGAAAAGTCTATAGTGACGAAAGAGCAGATCAGAGGCAGCTTGGAAAAAGAATGGGCAGGAGGGACTCAAAGAAGGTAAGCAAAGAAATTATCAGATTTCACAGATATGCTCACCTATCTTGATCTTGGTGACTGTTTCACAGACTATACATATGTGAAAAATTATCAAATTGTACAAATTAAATATATGCAACTTATCATGTGTGAGTTATACCTCAATAAAGTTGTAACAAAAATGGAAATTGGTATTGGGTATTTTACATAATTATTTGCTTTGATGTAGGCAATAATTTTTAGGGATTTTAGGATCTTAAGAATGAAAATAGAATTTATTCATTGAACCACTCTCCAGATAAAATCAGTAGAACTCAGACTCTGGCTTGTTTTAGAGGTAATGGCACGTTAAATTATAATAGCCTAAAAACAAAGTAGAACTGCCATCATTGACCTCCTGCCTACATTGACTATCTCTTTAAGTTGACCTAATTTTCATAGACCAGACATGCATCACATGTACTCAGTGGAAGTCTGACCTCTATATACATATTAACCACTTCTGTAAATTGTATCTTGCCCATTTGGACAGTGACACACAATATTAAATTACGCTATGTAACTTGACCAGTAGAGTCTACTCCAACCAAGAGTAGAAGGTATGGACTTTGCCCCTTAGTTGTATTATTTTTTTTCTTTAGAATAAGTTCTTTTTCATGTTTTATTATTACCACATGTGGGATTAGGCCTAACATTCTGCTGTTTACCACGTGTTGGGGAAGATATTTTCAATGTGAAGGACTGGTCTCAATTGTAGGTACATCCTACAATTACTGAAAAATTTTACAGTTAATTGAGACATGATGGCCCAAAAGAAAGAACTCAAAGAGCTGACACTAAAGGAAAAGTTTGATCTTCTACATTTTCTGGAAAGCAGCAGCCAAAGAATGATGGCACAACATTTTGTTGTTAGCAAGAACATAGTTAGCAACATTTGGAAACACAAATATGAGTACTTGGAGAGATAAGGTAAGGAAAGTGGAGGCCTACAGTGGAAAAGGGGAAAACTGCTCAGTGACGTCAATGAAACCAAATTAAACTGGAGCAAACAAATGAGGGCAGCTAATAGATATAAAAATCAATGAGGATTAGAAATTTTCTATGTGAGTTCAATGGCCTGTCACTCCTATCGATAACAACAGAATATTTTAAAGCTACCTTATATCAGAAAAGTTCGAATTTTCCAAAATACATATAGCAGAACCTCTGTAAGTTGACTACCCAAGAGACTACAACAAAAGGGTCAACATATGGAGGTGATCAATATAAGGAACTAGGCCTACTATACTGATAACATACATGTATTTCTTCCATAGCCTTTACCAGAGAATATCATATGAAATCATACATAATCAATATATGTAAATCAGTATATAGTAAAATCATATATACAGTATCATACAAAATAAAGACATTTACTGTGTTCTCATGGTTAAATCACTCTTTCTGAAAAAAAAAAGAGTCAATCTTGGTATGTTTCTCATTCTTATACAAATGTAATTGGAGAAAGCCTTTTCGATGCTGGATACACTATTCAGCATACCTGGACTTTTGCTCACAGCAAATGATTTCAACTGCATTATCAGATGGGTGGCATCCTCTTCTGTGGAAGTCTCTGCAATTTCTGTGTCATCCTCATTGCTTCTTCCACTTCATCAGCTGCTTCATGAATTTTTACACTGGTCTATACTTTGATCAATATCACTTGGAAATCTGCTTCTCGGTCAGATTCTTTAGAGGTTGTCACCTCACCATCCATTGCAACAAAACCTTCAAAATCTTTCATGGGAGATAGACTATGTGACGGGGCCAATACACACCACTCTTTGGTTGCAACTTTCTTGAAACACTTCTGCATCACTTCTGGGTGAACATTATTCCAAACAGAGCTGATCCAAGAGGACAGCATCCAGTGACTTAACAGATGCAGTGAATGAAGTCACTTCCTCAGGCCGAAAAGTGGTTTGTGTTTTAGTAGTGACCCACTGGAGGAGCTGGGTTTGGTGGTGCATTTTAAATGTTCTGATGATGCCTTGGTCAAAAGGTTGGATTTGGAGGTCATATTTGGAGGCAGAAATTTCAGTGTCATGTTTGTGAGTTGATTCACTCATAGGTGGCAGGACAGTTGTCTACTGTCAGTAGAAGAGATCATTTCTTCTTCATTTCTCAGTTGATACCCCTTAGCTTCTCCTCAAATAGGGCACCAGTCATCCATGTGCATTTGTTTGATCTTCAAGTGATGGGAGGTCTTCGGGCTTCAGGATCTTAAATGTGTGTGGCTTTGCTGATTTACTAATCACCAAAGGCTTCAGTTTCTCTTCAGTTGAGCTAATGCAAAGCAGAACTATGAAACATTCTTTGGAAAGTTTCCACTCTTATATTTGTCACCCTTCACGATGAGGCTCCAGTTAGGCTTTACCTTGAAAAAGAGTCCACATCAAACAGCATTAAAGATGTAGTCATCTTGGAAACCTCTGGCAAAGTCTGGAAACTTTTTGATGAACTCTTCCATAACTTCTACTGGAAATTCATATCACACAAGACTTTCTGGGACATCTCCTGTTGCAGTTTTAAATTTCTTAAGCCAGTCACTTGATGCTTAGATATCTGCCACCCTGAATTCCTGTGTGAATATTTTAGCAACTTCTCAGGTTATCAGCCTGGAGATTCAGGCATTACCTGCCCTGATTCATTTGAACCAGTTTAATGTGGCTTCATTGGCTTCACTGAGGCAAGCTGTCCTCCTTTTCCACGGTAGCTCTGCTTTCCTTACCACATCTCTCCAAGTACTCGAGTTTACATTTTTGATGTTCCTAACTGTGGTCCTCTTTTTTTTTTTTTTTTTTTAAGGGACAGAGTCTCACTTTGTCACCCTCAGTAGAGTGCTGTGGCATCACAACTCATAGCAACCTCCAGCTCTTGGACTTAGGCGATGCTCTTGTCTCAGCTTCCTTAGCAGCTGGGACTACAGATGCCTGCCACAATGTCCAGCTATTTTTTTTTTTTCTTGCAATTTGGCCAGGGCTGGGTTTGATTCTGCCACCCTCAGTATATATATGGAGCCGGCACCCTATTCACTGAGCCACAGATGCCACCCACTAACTATGATCTTATTTCAAACTGTTCCACTATCTTTCTTTGACAGCTGCTTTCCAGAAAATGTAGAAGATCAACCTTCTTCTTCAATGTCAGCTCTTTGAGTGCTTTCCTTTGGACCATTGTGTCTCAATTAACTGTAATGTTTTTCAGTCATTGTTGGATGTACCTACAATTGAGATCAGTCCTTCCTATTGAAAAAAATCTTCCCCGACACATGATAAACAATGGGAATCAGGCCTAATCTAATATGTGGTAATATTAAAACATGCAAAAAGAACTTACACTAAAGAAAAAAACAGTATGACTAAGAAATGAAGCCCATACTTTCTACCTGGTATAAAGTGGCCTCAACTGGTCAAGTTACACAGGGGAAATTAATACTGTGTGCCACAGTCCAAGTGGCGAAGATGCAACTTACAAAAGTTGTCAGTAAATAGAGGTCAGTCTTCCAGTGAGTACATGTGGTACATGTCTGGTCAGTGAAAATTAGTTCAACTTGAGGACATACTTGGTGCAAGGAGGTGATAAACTACAGAGCATCTACTGCATTTTAATTTCTTAGGCCTAACAATTTTATTCAAATCTTAATGTTGAAAAGGATTCAGATAAAAGTGTTACATTATATACAGCTGCTTGCCTATATACTGTATTTTTATGATCAAGAAAAAGTGCTAGTCTTTGGATTAGGCCCCATTCTCAAAACCATCTGGAAGCAATTCTTGACAGAGTACAAGTTACATATTAGCTTCATGAAAAAAATTAATAGACGTGAAGAAGGCATAGTCTGAAAAGGTTAGAGCTCAGGACTTCGTATTAGTAACACAGAAATTAAAGATAATATTGTAATGTTTTGAATGCGGATGGCAAATTATAAAATGTCAAAGGAAATAGAGCAAAAGACAAACATCTTTGGAAGACCAAGTAGTAAATGAAAACGTGGCTCATGCATCCTTCAATAAACTAAGCTTTATAAGAAAGAAGAAAATGACCTAAAACCACGTTGATGGCAAGGAAACAAAGTAGGCCATCCTAGGGCATATGCCATCTCTAACTGCAGTTATAATAGCACAGTTCACCGTCATAAAAATAGCCTTTAAAGATAAGAAAAGTTAAATTAGCATTTTTATCTTCAGTATGAAAAAATAGGTAAGTTCTATTCATTCCATGAAAGTTTTCATTAAAAATGGGAAGCCCACACACTTACTCCAAGACTGAATTATTGTACACAGTTATGACTCAATAAAAAATAATTTTAAAAAAAATGATTCAAATAAAGAATCTAGGTTCATATAAAGAGATAACTTTATATTAACGCAAAATTTTAATTACTCAAAACAATTTCCTTCTCACAATGATTACATCAATACACTACTGTGGTTTACTTCCTATTCCCTCTCTATTAATAAAACTAGGTATTACACAATGTCATTCTGCACAGTTTTGAAGTATCACTATCTAGCATGCTTTTAAATTAGACAAACGGGAAGAATAGGCATTTGGTAAGAAATCAGTCAACCCGGAAAGATAGCTGTGGAGTAAGACAGCTGTGGAGTAAGCAACAGCTCTCATGGTTACAAAACATCAGTACAATACTATTCCTAGAAACTGCCTACTGCTCTGACACTATGTAGAGTTTATTGCTCTGATTTATTTATTTTGAAGCCAAGTTCATTCTCTTGGCTTTACTGCTGCATCTATGACTCTGAATGATAGGTCTATGTATATTTCCATGTGTGTGTGTTGAAATATTTTTGACGTATATGTTTTGGCACATATTTCTTAAAGTAGAGTTACCTTTAGAATCTTAATCTCTATGTAACATATCTTTGACTCATAATATGATTCAAAAAAACCCAAATGTTTTATCACAAAAGCTTATGTTCTATATCAACTCTCAGAAAAGAAGGCTGCTCTTTAGTAAGCATTAAGCCAAAGTCAACATTTTAAAGAATATACAAAGAAATATGATATATATACTACACACTTAATTGTATTTATGCTAGAATACTGTATGAGATCCAAGTAATATATATGAATATAGCAAGAATAAGAAGCATTTTGCATTAGCAATTCAGTGGCGTGCACATCCTCAAATTTGACTTCAAGCCTCAAGTATGTGTTATTAACAGTCGTTAATCAACTTGATTAATTAGGGTTGAAATGTGATTAATGCATTTTTGTTTCCTTAAGATAACCATTGCATCTCTACTGACGTAACAGAAAAATTTAGTCCAAACTATTTACACAGATACAAACTCTAAAGAGAATCTTTCTTGAGCATACTATGTTAAAACATGTTTCATAACTCAAGTTTAACTTGCATCATTTTGTCTCAAATTTATCTTTCCATCAGTATTTTACCTCTGGTCCTGGAGGGCCAGATGGTCCTTGGGGTCCTGGGTCACCTATTGGGCCCTAAGACAGGGGAGAGGGAGCAAAGTACAACATTAACTTAATAAATACAATTAAACAAAGAAACAAGGATTTGGTGAGCAAACAATACCCATTACATTATTTCAAACAAAGTTGTAAGGACTTTTCAGAGACTTGATTTGTAACCATCAAATTAAGAAATTGCCAAATTTATTTGAATAAAATGCTTGAAGATTCAATATATATTTATTCTTAAGTATTAGAGATATAAACAAATTAATGAATTAAGTACTCGAATAACCACACAAGGGGGTATTTGTGTGTGTATGTTTTCCCCAGAGATAAGACAATAAAGCTTGACTCGACAAAGTAAGGGAATCTAAGACGAGGAACTGCTTTTATGAAGAACCAGAGTCCTAGGACTGTCTCTGAAATTCCTCATCCCTCTGATATTACAGGTGGCCTGAATTAGTAATTAAGACTCACTGGATTGAAATCCCTGATCTTAATCTCTCTATACCCCAGTTTTCTCATCAATAAAACAGTAATGATATTACTAATATTCTTACGGAGTCATTGCAAAGATTAAATGAGACAATGTATATAAAGAGCTAAGCACAGTGACTAGCACATGAAGAACTCATTAAAGGCATAATCCTTTATAGGACTTATAGTCATTAATCCTCCTCTCCAGACTTTTACTCCTCTTTTTATCAACACCTTGGATTCCTAACTTTATCCTTTAATTAAAGTTTAGAGGTTTCATTTTCAGTATTTTGGACACCAGTTTCTGACATTCAGAAAGATGTGAAATCAGGGCCAGAAAAGAAAGTGAGAGGAGAGAAGTGGGCACAAATCCTGAACTTGAGGTGGCTGGCAATGCTCTCAGGAGACCAAAGTACAGAAAGGGAAAGAACAGTAGCCCACTGACCCCGGTTTTCATTAGAATGACTATCGGGTTCATTATTTATGTCATATTAAGTTTCTATAGGAGCTTCAAAGGTGGTTGAAATAGGCCTCAGATCAATAAAATTGCAAGATCAATATGGGATTACTCATTTTCCAAAAACTAAAGTATGATTTTCCAAATCCATTGAATCCGTGATCAGTGCTTAAGTATCTGGACATAAAAAGGACACAACTACGAAAGTTAAATCTATAGGAAGGTAAAGAAATATTATTCAAAGGCTCATTTAAGTTTTCCTTTCCAAATAAATAAATATAAAAACTTTGATCCATCAGAATCAGCATATATGGGAATGTTAAATTCTGAGATAGGGTTTTCACTGGCGCCCTCTAGTGGCAAAATCCAACCAAGATGCTAAATTTAGAGAGGGAAAACCTGCCTACCCCCTAAGGCTCTGTTTTCAGAAAAGCTGGTTGATAACCAGATACTTATAAACATAAATTGTGGAATAATTTCATTTCTTATTTTAAAATACTTCCTCATTTAACAAAACTTCAATTGCAAGTGTCACATGAGTGACAAATTTCCTTTATAAAAAGTGAGTTTTCAAGTAACTTTTAGAGAATTGAGTAATATTAAGCCTAAACAGGTGTCTCTTTCCATAACTAGGAAAGGTTTCCAAAAATATCTATAATTTTTCTATTAATAAGTTAAAACAAGCAATAAATAAAGCGAGAGGCTAACGACAAGGTCATCTCACTCATATTTATTCACGAGTTCCTATCCTATTTTCAGCCTCGAGTATATATTTTTCAAAAGTTTCATGGAACAAATAATAATGAATTACCTCCCTGCCAGAGTAATCCCTGCTGACATTTTGTTGTTGTTGTTGTTGTTGGAATAATATAGAAAGAGTCTACAGCCATACCACTCTGACCAAGCCTAGTCTTATCTAGAATAGTACAGAAAGATAAAATATAAGAAGGAAAAGGCTCACTCTCACCATCTCTTGCTCCCTGCCCTAAAAGAACTCCATTGGTGCTTTTTGTGATTTCGTTCAGGAAAAAGTTAAGAGTTTTATGATAAAGCGTTAAAGGTGAAATAGGTTCCCCATCTTTCTTTAGCTTAGACTAGAAAAATACTAATAAACTTTATAAATAAAAGAAAAATACCATAGTCACAGGGCTACAAAGCACCTTAAACATAATATAGTCCGACTTTCATTTTAAACATGAGAAACTGGATACCGTGGTGGCCAAATGTCCAAAGTGATAAAAGAGTATGTGTCAGAGCCGGAACTAGAATCCAAGACTCTGTCCCTCAGAGCTGTGATTTTTTTTCCTTCTATCAACATGTTATCAATACAATTTGAATCAAAGAATAAGGAACTTTGAAATGGTTAGGCTTGTGTAAGCATAATATTTGACTCTAGTTTTTAAAAGAAATGTATTGTAAAGCATAAGTGAATAATATTCATATAATTTATTAGTATTGGCCTTAGATAAGGTGTTGTAGCATTTCCTCTTATTATTAAAGGGTTAGAAAACTATTACATTGGGAAAAAATGAAGGTGTAAAAAGCTAGGGTCTTATTTTGCCACTTACTATAGATATCAGAAGTCTTTGTTAAATGGTGTAGAATCATCCTTGAAAAACAGAAGCTTTTTTTTTAGTTTTATGACCTATTCTTACGACCTTATTTTATGCACTTTGGAGTTTGTAAGATTCAACTCTAGGGCACAAGACTGGAACCTTGCTGACTGCTCTAAGTCCAGGGCAAAAGACTAATAATAAAAGCAAAGGTCACCACTAACATTTTATCAAAGAGATGCCCCAAACTGTTCTTTGGTTTAAATAATTCCCGAGAGAAGTATATAAAATGCTGTCACTGTTAGAAGTCACCAAGAACAGGGTACATAAAGTTCTGTAACTTAACACCACTTCCTGAGATGCAAAAGTTAAATAATCCAGAGACCAGAAGGTAGAGTTACAAGGAACCCAATAAACCACTCAGGAAAATAACACTCCTATTTTTAAATGCATATTTTAATGTTACATTAATAAATTATAATCCTATAATTAATTTTTTCTATCTATAATTATCTTCACCTTCACAGAGTTGTAATAAACATTAGACTCTTAAAATATTAAATCCTAAAACTTATGGATCAGTGGCTAAGACCCTGGGCTTTAACATCACTAACTGCCCAGGTTTTCCCAGATGGCCACCTGCTACCTATGGGAACTTGAGCAAGTTATTGACACTCTATGTCTCAATTTCATTGATATGTAAAATAGAAATAATAATAATACCAAGTACATAGGATTGTTATGAGGATTAAATTAGATGTATTGTCTTAAAAATACTGCTTGGAACGTTGTAAACCCTCAGCCGGTAGGGAAGGCCCAATAGGCTATGGAAGGTTAATGAACTAAATAATTAAGGGATTAGGTATATTACAAAACTGTAGAGAGAAAAATACAAGACCAGTAGGCTTACATCCTATAAACATTATCAATCACGCCATGGTGTGCATTTTTCCATTAATCATAAAGAACAAAGCAAAAATTCAAACCTACTAAAGGTCCTGGCTTTCCCCTCATCCCTTGTGGTCCTGGCAAACCAATAGCACCCTAAAAGAAAAGAATAGTAGAGACAGGAAAAAGCTGTTACATCACAAAAGGCACTTATACCTCTATTGACAAACTACTGAAAAAAACTCATAAACAGATACTAAAAAAAGGAAAAAAAACTGTTTTAGGCAAGAACTCAAAACCATATTGATACTGTATCCTGCCAAAATACATAAGTAAAATAATAAGCATTCTTTTCTTCTGAATTTATACTTTTTTCATATTTACATAAAATTAATAGTAAACAATGTGGCCGGGTGTGGTGGCTCACCTCTTTAACCAAGCACTTTGGGAGGCCAAGGTGGGAGGATTGCTTAAGGCCAGGATTTTAGGACCAACCTAAACAACAGTAAGATGTGGTCTCTACAAAAATGTCAAAAAATTAGCTGGGCATGATGGTATACACATGTAGCACCAGGTTCTCGGGAGGCTGAGGCAGCAGGAGCACTGGAGCCCAGGAGTTTAAGGTTGAAGTGAGCTGTGATGATGCCTCTGCATTTTAGCCTAGAAGACAGAGCAAGGCCCTATCTAAAAAAAGAAAAAATAATCATAGTAAAAATATTACCTTGTCCCCAGGATACCCTGGTTCTCCTGGCTCTCCTGCAATGCCTTGTTCACCCTAGAAAGCACAATTTCACACAAAGACACTTAAGTATCACAATGTCTAAACATGATAATATTATAGGAAAGCAAATATTACTTATAGAAGAGTAATCTATTTTTCCTACTTCCAAGAAAAATTAATATAATAGATAATATGAATTATACTCCATAAATAAGAATAAAATATTTTATAAGTAGTGTTGACTCAAAAGAAAAAGATAAATATCATTAGAAATTATTGTTATGATAATGTTATTATTTAAATCACCTTATCACCTTTGATTCCAGGTAGTCCCTTATTCCCTGAAAGGCCCTAAAAAAAAAAGTGCCATTTTGTGATATCACAGAGAAATTCAAGAGAAATATCAAGAGGTATTTGTAAAAATAGTAGACTCATACCATTGGGCCAGGAATTCCAGACGGTCCAATCATTCCCACAGAACCAACACTGCCCTGAAAACAGTGAGAATGGCATTGTTAAGCATTCACCAGGATTAGAAAGAAAATGGGACAGAAATAATTAATAAATTAATGGACTCCAGTAAGCTCATTATGTTCCTACACACACCTTATTCCTCATCAACTTCTTTTGTCCACGTTTATAAACCACACCAATCTCTCAAACTTTAGTGGTCCCATTCCATTTTCTGAAACCTCAGACTTGTCTAGTCCACAAGGATCCTTTCCTCATTTGAGCTGCTAGAACATTCGTCCTGTCATAGTTCTCCAACTAGATAACATCTTAAAAAATAATTTAGTGTCACACTCCTAGGAAATACTCAATAAATACTTCATTTGACTGTCTTAGATTTTTATTTTATCCATTTATCCAGCAAATATTTATTGATCTATTACTATGTGCCAGGCACTCCAATGATTGGAGTTTATGATTTGAAATTTGCAATAAAAAATTTTACCATAATTTCAGGGATAAACTGAGTAGGAAACAAAAGGCTTTACTTTTCCAGGACTATCTCATTTATTCAGCATTTGGTATTTAATGAGCATAATATGTACCAGGCACTGTAATAGTGTTGAAAAAGACAAGAAAGACATAATCTGTAATGCCAAGGTTCTTAATTTAATGTTCTAATTCCTCAATGAGTTAACAATTACTATTGTCTCCTACAAGCAAGAGACTTAGAAAAACTTCTTTAAAAGATAATTTTAGAACACAAAGTAAAATAGTAACAATAAATGTAGCTGAAAGAGAAAAAACTGAAGAAAGTGTAGGCATCCCTTGAAGGTTTGGGATTAGTTTTTAATTTCTGTGTCCATTGAGGCCTTGGCGTCCTTTCTTTCTCTTGGTACTTCTCTGGGCCTGGCTTTTATGTTATTCTTTACCCTGGAAGACCAAGTTTTTCAGACTTCTTTTGTAGGGAATGCTTTCTTTTTTTTTTTCTTTTTAGTCTCACTCTGTTGCCCTCAGTAGAGTGCAGCGGTATCACAGCTCACATCAACCTCCAGCTCTTGGGCTTAGGCGATTCTCTTGCCTCAACCTCTGGAGTAGCTGAGACTACAGGCACCCACCACAACGCCTGGCTATTTTTTTGTTGTTGCAATTTGGCCTGGGCCAGGTTCGAACCCACCACCCTCGGTATATGGGGCCAGCACCCTACTTCTTGAGCCACAGGCGCCGCCCAGGGAATTTTTTTAAAGTTGTATTTCTGAAATGCTGAAAATGTGGCCCCTGGTAGTTCTACTGCAGATTTCTTAGGATAAACATCCCAGGCCTTCTCCACCAGGCATTCACCAAACCTTCCAGGCTCCTCTACTTCCATGGGTCCTCCCACCTCCATCCCATCTCTTCTCTCTCTGCCAAATCCTACATTCTGCACAACAGACAGTTTCCCTTTTATGAACATGCCCTCCATTACCACACGTGCTGAGCCTTGGAAGACTCAGTTACCAGGACTGGAGCATCCTCCTCCTCCCCTGCTCAGTACCCGGCACTGTATCTCTTTTCTGGTGCCCTAGTCTATGCACTTTGCCTAAGCAGAAGAATGTCTCCTGCAATTTTCACTTCCCAGATACAACACAGTAACTTGGACATAATAGTTTAAAATAAAGTGTGGAATGAACACTGAAGGAATTAACTTAATAAAAATGTAAACCGTGATTTCTAGAGCTCTGGCTCCCAACATACTGCATTTCTAATAGTCTAAATTTATATAATACAAATTTCAGAATGGAAAATATGACATCTTTACTTTGGGGTAAGTCTTAAAGTCTATGAAATATAATTAAGGTCAATTATTTCCAACATGCTTAATCCTGAAATATATGAGACTGTTAGAGGCAAAGGGTAATACTTTCCCACTTAATATATATGCAATATTAATACATAATTGCTTGTAATTTCAAATCCTGTCAATAGGAAAAAGTTCTTCTGATGATTACCAGGGCTAGTTTATACAAAGTTCATAGCTTTAAGATTTACGAAAGGTTCAAAAATGCAATAAACATCTCTCTCTGGAAATTATGCAGAAATATCCATGTACATATGGAAAGAAACTCTTACAAACTTACAAAACACCTTTTTTACATCCTGTTGTTTTTTTCCCTTAGATAATATAGTAGTCTCAACTTTTTTTCAATAAATATATTCCTTTGCTCAATCTTGTATCTTCATGTACATGTACTTTGTATGTAAAATATCCTATTTTATGTTTTAGTGATGCTAAAAGGAAAATCACAAAATTGTTTTAGAAGACAGCAAAAAACATGTGTTTCATAAAGAACATAGTAAAACAGAGAATTATAAAGTTCAAACTGAAAAATGTGGAATTGAAATTTCCAAGAAACACCACACCTTTTGTGGCACGTCACAGTAGTTGAGTGGAAATTCCAGTCCTGAGAATCAGAGCTTTCTGAGGGCAGTCCATGACAGCTTAGGGGCAGTTTTCAGTTCTGCAATCCGAGGTAACCTGCCACCTACCACATTCATCCCCCATGAGAAGGGGGAACTGACAGAAATATTTTCACACGTGGTGCTCAGTTAAGAGCGTCTGGGATATACCCCAAGAGGCAGAAGAGCACCCACAGAGCTATGAATAATAGAGAACTTTTGAGTTAAAGTCAAAGAAATAGAGACCCAAAGGATACATTCTTTACATTAAAAACAGCAACCGCTGGCCAATTAATGACTCCTATGAACATATTGTGTATATTATGGAAAGGACTGACTTCCATGCTGTGCTTTTCCACCACACACAGAGGCAATAATCACTGTCCTTGGTGTAGCTTAGAAGGCAGATGACAACAACAACCAACTGCATGGAAGAAATAATTTAGATGAAGTGACAGCATCTCTTGTCAGAAACCATACCTGCTAGAAGGGAGCATCTGAGGGATAAAGTGTATGCTTCCTATGGAATCTAAAAGCTCTTCACAATCCTTCCCAATTACTACCAAAACCTCACTCCCATTTTGCTCTCAAAGCCCCAGACTTCCTGGGCTACAACCCTGCTATTCACTATTTCCATTTCACAAACATTCACTTTCTCCCCAATCGTCTATGTATTCAAACGCAGCATTCTTCAGCCTAAAGAACCCTCTTCCCTTGTCCACCCCATCTCACTCAAAGACAATCAAGATAAAGTTTAAACAATATCTTCTTTGTGAAGGGTATGCAGACTTTTGAGATAACACTAACTGCCCCTCTCTCAGTGATTTTATACTTAACCCATTACAGCAGTGGTCACAACATATAACATTGCTTATTTTTCCTTCTATGCCATTAGATCATAAATTTGCCAAAAATAGGAATCTTGGTTGTATTTTTAGGCATAGCACCTAGTTCAGATTCATAGTAGGTACTCACAGTGTTTTAATTCTAAAAAGTAACAAGTATAAAATGGAAGTAATAATTCCTGATCCATTTTCAAATTCATAGAGAAACAAATTATATATGTCTCTATCTACATGCACATACATACTTCTATGTGTGTATATGTATATATGAGAAACTACTTTGAAAGGTATTTTATATGCATGCAGCTCAGTTAAGAGAGTCTGGGATATACCCCGAGAGGCAAAAGAGCGCCCACAGAGCTAGGAATAACATAGAACTTTTGAATTAAAGTCAAAGAAATAGAGACACAAAGGATATATTCTTTACATTAAAAACAGCAACCGCTGGCCAATTAATGACTCCTATGAGCATATTGTGTATATTATAGAAAGGACTGACTTCTAAGTTGTGCTTTTTCCACCACACCCACAGGCAATAATCACTGTCCTTAGTGTAACTTAGAAAGCAGATAACAACAACAACATTCTACATCAGTGTAGAAGAGATGAGGATTGCAAAGATGGTTGCTAGTATCATTAGTCAATTAGTCATTTCTTCTTCTGTAGAATCTTTTCCCAATTACTGAAGGGTGAGCAGAGAAAGAGAAAGGACAGAAAATGGAATTATTTTTACTGAGCACTGCTTTGTACCAGGCACTGTGCCTTTGTGCCTAAGATGAAAGATGAATGAGAGTTAATTAAGGAGAAAAGGAAAGGATGGGGTTTCAGGCAAAGTGCAAAGGGGCTGAAGTGGCAGGTGAAAACAGACAGTTTACCAAGGCACACCATATGTTCTCAAGTTATGGTAAGAACCAAACCAGGCCAGATGTCTGGAGGCCATGTTAAGAATTTTGCTGTTAAGAGTAATAAGAGAAACGTTTTAGCTAATCATAAAAAATACATGAAGAGCATCTTTGGAGTTTAATTCCCTTCACCTACTTTCTTTCTCTACCCATTGATAAGGCCATGGAATACTTAACCTATAGGTTTAACCCAATTCTAAGTTCTAAGGAAAAAAAAAACAAAGAAAAACTGGTTCATTGTGTTGCATCTTCATTGAGAGCTTCTCATAAAAGACTATAAAGAGGGAGGAGCCAAGATGGCGGTCTGTAGCCAGCTTTCCACAGAGGCTCCCATCCAGAAGGAGAGTTAAAGGACAGAAATATAGCAAGAAAGCCAATGGTTTGGATCTGAGCCAAAAGAGGTTGAAGAACGGACATCAACCCTGCTGGGGCGACCTGAGACCCCAAGGACACAAACAAAATGTACAGAACACTTTGCCAAGCAGACGGGAGTCCCCTCCCCCATGAGAATGGCTTGCAGTATACTCCATACCTCCATACAAACAAGTGAGCAGAGTTCAGATGTCCTCCCACCTGTCTCTAGATGGGAGAGACCTTCTAAAAACCGGACCTCCTTCCCCTACTAGGATGCCATGGCACTCTCCTGCCAGGCATAAAACTGTATAAAATTGTACATAAACTGTATATATTCTCTAACTGCAAGTTTAAATTCCCAGTACTCCCCTCCACTCTCACCCCAAGATCTGGAGGCCTGTCCCCCACAGAGTCCAGATTCTTGGACATTTTCTTGAGGGTTGTGGATGGGGTGTGGACTATTGCTGATCTGTGCTGATTTTCTGGCTCGGGAGTGGGGAAAGGAAAGTAAGCCGAGAGGAGGCAAACTGGAGAGGTGGTCCCCTGAGGCACGAAGTGGCAGCCACAGCAGTGGGAACAATGGCAATGGAGCTCACACCCCTGGGGATGTTTTGAGGAGACACTCCCATTCTCCCTGGGTGGCCAGGGGAAGCCAGGTAGCTTCTCCGTTGACAGCCACCAGTAGAGTGGACCTGCCACAGAGGTAGAGGAGTGAAGGGTATGCCCGAGGCGGTACCGGCCGGGGTGGAGTGTGGAGATTAGAATACACGCACAGAGACAGCTGACTCCCAGGGTGGAGACTGCTTTACTCAGCTTCAGACGCACCTGGCCCTCAGGGGACGAAAGCTGAGACAAAGGGCTGGAACTAACAGACTGAGGCAGACCCATTTGCACCCTAACGTCTGATCCACAGGAGGAAATAGCTGGGACAGAAACAAAATCTGCGAACTTGTTCTGTTCTATCAGCAACATCAATCAGGGACAGGGCTGGAACTGAGTGAATCACCCCAGCCCCTATCAAGCACCCAGGTTGTCAGGCCTTACCTCCCCCTGCCAAAGAGTGACAGCGAGTGGCAGAGGGTGGAGGACTGGCTGAGCAGCCACAGACCTCCCTGTGACCCAGGTAGGTGCAAACGTCTGGAGCATCTGCTCATTGGACGGAACTGAATCACAGCCCTGCGGGGTTACCAGTAACTGGGTTTGACAGAGGGACAAGGTGGGGAAGGAGGCATCAACCTTCCCAGACTAATTTACTTGCCAGGGGGGCCCTCCTGAGCTAACAGAGCACCAGAGTGAGTTATACTAGAGCTGTCAGCAGACCCTTGCTATCTAGCTGCCAGAGACTTTTCAACTCTTCCATCTGAGGCCAGCACTGACAGGGAGAACTGATCGGAACCTCTTCAACTGGGCCAATCGCTCGTGGACTTTCCAAAGTGGTACCCTGGGTGTGTGGTAGTGGGAAGGTTTGATTTTCCTTTTCCAATTGTTGCTTATGTGTGGTTCAGTAACTTAACTGCTGGTATTTCGCCACAGCTCAGACTTCAACCCAGAGAAACTGATTCTCTTGTGTAAGACAGAGACCAGCTGAAAATATGGTTAAGAGCCACTTAACCCCACCACACCAAGAAGGTCCCCAGTTTTGCAAGCAGTAGCACTGTACAGGTCCTTGGCAAAACTCTAGGGGAAAAGATACAGACATCAGCCCCAGATTTCAGGCAAAGGACTGGTCAATCACTACTCCTAGAACCCCTAACCCAACTTTCAGGCAAAGGACTGGTCAATCACTACTCCTAGAACCCCTAACCCAACTTATCCTTATCTACTCATCCAGCCAAACAATACAAAATAATCATGGGGCAGAATCACCAGAAAAGCTCTGGAAACATGAACAACCAGAGTAGATCAACTCCCCCCTCCCCAAGGAATAATTTGGCAGACACAAATGATGATCCTATGCATAAACAGATGGCTGAGATGTCAGAAATCGAATTCAGAATTTGGATTGCAAACAAGATCAATAAAATAGAGGAAAAGGTGGAATTAGAAATTCTGGAGTATTTCAAAAATTGTCTCAAGAAGTCAAGGAATTCAAAAACCAAATGAGCAAATATTTTCACAAATTGAGACAAGAAGTTGCAGCCCTCAAAGATCTGAGAAACACAGTAGAATTCCCTCAGCAATAGGATGGAGCAAACAGAAGAAAGGATTTCTGACATTGAAGACCAAGCTTTCGAATGCTCCCAAACCTACAAAGAGGAAGAGAAATGGAAGGTAAAAAAGAATCATTCTCTC
Source organism: Perodicticus potto (assembly GCA_963574655.1). Lineage (NCBI taxonomy): Eukaryota > Metazoa > Chordata > Mammalia > Primates > Lorisidae > Perodicticus > Perodicticus potto. The sequence goes on from CAUYRH010046606.1 coordinate 18,133, forward strand.
AGACAGCTGCGGGATAACTCGAAGAATACCAATGTTCACCTTATAGGGATACCTGAAAACGATGAAGTGGCATCACAAGCCACAAAGTCTCTTCTTTATGACATTATGAAAGAGAACTTTCCAGACATGCCAAGAGATTCTGAAATTCAGATAGCAGATAGTTTCAGAATCCCAGCATGACTCAACCTGAATAAGACATCCCTGAGGCACATCATAATTAAGTTCACCAAAGTCAATATGAAGGAGAAAATTCTGAAAGCACCCAGATGTAAGAAATCCATTACCTACAAGGGGAAGAATATTAGAATAACTGCAGATCTCTCTTATCAAACCTTTCAAGCTAGAAGAGAATGGTCATCGACTTTTAATCTCCTAAAACAAAAGAACTTTGAACCCAGGATCTTGTACCCAGCTAAACTGAGTTTCATTTATGATGGAGAAATTAAATACTTTAATGACATCCACATGTTGAAGAAATTTGCCATAACTAAACCAGCTCTCCAAGATATTCTCAGACCTATCCTCCATAATACCAGCGTAATCCTCCACCACAAAAGTAAAATCACCCAGAAACTTTTTATCAAATTCCAACTTCCACAGTGATGAAAGGATTAAAAATGTCCACTGGACTTTCTAAAGATTTATCATTATTTTCACTTAATGTGAATGGCTTAAATTGTCCTCTAAAGAGGCATAGGTTGACTGACTGGATACAAAAACTCAGGCCAGATATCTGCTGCATACAAGAATCTCACCTTACCTTAAAAGATAAATTTAGACTGAAGGTGAAGGGATGGTCATCTATATTCCAGGCAAATGGAAAACAGAAAAAAGCAAGTGTTGCAATCTTATTCGCAGATACAATAGGCTTTAAACCAACCAAAGTAAGGAAGGATAAAGACGAACATTTAAATTTGTTAAAGGTACTACTCAATATGATGAGATTTGAATTATTAATATTTATGCACCCAACCACAATGTGCCTCAATTTATAAGAAAAACTAATAGACATGAGTAACTTGATTTCCTCCAGCTCCATAGTAGTTGGATATTTTAATACTCCTTTAGCAGGGATAGATAGATCCTCCAATAAGAAGCTAAGTAAAGAAATTTTAGATTTAAACTTAACCATTCAACAAGTGGATTTAACAGACATCTACAGAACATTTCATCCTGATAAAATTGAATACACATTCTTCTCAGCACCCCATGGAACATACTCCAAAATTGATCACATCTTAGGTCACAAGTCTAACCTCGGCAAATTTAAAAGAATAGAAATTATTCCTTGCATCTTCTTGGACCATCATGGAATAAAAGTTGAACTCAACAATAACAGGAATCTGCATACTCATACAAAAACATGGAAGCTAAATAACCTTATGCTGAACAATAGATGGATCATAGATAAGATTAAGAAGGAATCACCAAATTTTTGGAACAAAATGACAATGAAGACACAAATTATCAGAACCTCTGGGATACTGCAAAGACAGTCCTCAGAGGGAAATTTATAGCACTGCAAGCCTTCCTCAAGAAAACGGAAAGAGAGGAAGTTAACAACTTAATGGGACACCTCAAGCAACTGGAAAAGGAAGAACATTCCAACCCCAAACCCAGCAGGAGAAAAGGAAGAACCAAAATCAGGGCAGAATTAAATGAAATTGAAAACAAAAGAATTATACAACAGATCAATAAATCAAAAAGTTGGTTCTTTGAAAAGGTCAATAAAATAGATACACCTTTGGCTAACCTAATCATGAAAAAAGAGTAAAATCTCTAATTTCATCAATCAGAAATGGTAAAGACGAAATAACAACAGACTCCTCAGAAATACAAAAAATCCTTAACAAATATTACAAGAAACTTTACTCTCAGAAATATGAAAATATGAAGGAAATTGACCAATACTTGGAAGCACACACCTTCCTAGACTTAGCCAGAATGAAGTGGAAATGTTGAACAGGCCAATATCAAGTTCGGAAATAGCATCAACTATATAAAATCTCCCTAAAAAGAAAAGCCCGGGACCAGACAGCTTCACGTCAGAATTCTACCAAACCTTTAAAGAGGAAATAGTACCTATATTATTCAACCTTTTCCAAAATATAGAAAAAGATGGAATACTACCCAACACATTCTATGAACTGAATGTCACCTTGATCCCTACACCAGGAAAAGACCCAACAAGAAAGAAAACTATAGACCAATATCATTAATGAATATCTTATGCAAAAATATTCAATAAGACACTAACAAACAGAATCCAGCAACACATCAAACAAATTATACACCACGACCAAGTGGGCTTTATCCCAGGATCTCAAGGCTGGTTCAATATATGTAAATCTATAAACATAATTCATCACATAAACAAATTAAAAAATAAAGACCATATGATTCTCTAAATTGATGCAGAAAAAGCTTTTGATAATATCCAGCATCCCTTCATGACCAGAACACTTAAGAAAATTGGTATAGAAGGGACATTTCTTAAACTAATAGAGGCCATCTACAGCAAACCCACAGCCAATATTGTATTGAATGGAGTTAAATTGAA
>CAUYRH010046610.1:0-19836 GCA_963574655.1 Perodicticus potto
ACAGCAACCTCCAATTCCTGGGCCCAAGTGAGTCTCTTGCCTCCACCTCCCAAGTAGCTGGGACTACAGGCACCCACCACAACGCCCGGCTATTTTTTGGTTGCAGCTGTCATCGTTGTTTGGTGGGCCCGGGCTGGATTCAAACCCGCCAGCTTAGGTGAACGTGGCTGGCGCCTTAGCTCGTTGAGCCACAGGCGCCGAGCCTGGAAGAAAAATTTTTAAAGAACATTAATTAAATTATTTGAAAGAAGTTCAAAGCAGAGTAAGTATACTTTTTTTTTAACTCTTTGTGATCAACATAATTTAAATGTGCCATGGAAGTTTAACTATAGGTTCAAGTGTGCCATGCATAAAAAAAGGTTGAAACATTGGTCTATACTATTGTCAAAGTGATCTTTCAAAAATATAATCCTGATCACATTCATCTTCTACTTAAAATAATATGAAACTGCAAGGTAAAATCCAGCACTTCAGGATGGCAGGTCACGTGTTACCTCTGCAGCCTTACCCTTGGAAGTACCCTACAAAATACCAACTGCTCAATGTGCTCTGAGGCCTCTGCTTCTAAAGCCTTTTCTTTAAAATTCAGCTCAAGTGTCCTTCTTTATGGAAGCCCTCCTTGATTCCCACTACCCAGATAGACAGATGCACCCTCTGCTGTGTTCTCACAGTCCCTTTGCCAGACTTCCCATATGCAACAGGGCATTTTAACTATTGGTTATTTCTCTTCTTCCCACTATACTAGTAGGCAGCATGTAGAGACTTTGTTTTACAAATTTTATATTCCCAACTGAGTGCCTGCCACTTACATAGAAGGGACTAAATATAAAATGAATAAGTGAGTATGCATATAGACCTATAAAGACAGAACACTTAATTACCAGTAGAATAGTATTGAGGACATCATTATTCAGTGGTGACTCTTCTACACCTCTGTGTTTTCGTATTTTCTTCTTCGCAGTGTGTACCATATTTGATACTGATAATTTATGAATTGGAACCGGAGCTGGCTCTGTCAACTTTGACAAAGCATGAGTTATATCAGCAATTTCTATAAAAAGAATAGGAATGAATGATGAGTAAGTTGATGATTGTGTGAAATACTTTACTCATTCCTTTCACTAGTGTTACATGGTCTCACAATCATTAAATTTTAGTATACATGTTCAGTTTTATATGCAAGCATGAATGACAAAGGAGTCACACAAATTATTTCTTCACTTCAAAAATAAATCTCTAAATCTCAAAATATCTTACAGTTTTGGTGGAAAGAACTTATTAAATGCACTTAACGTCTTAACAAGTATAACTTTTAGGAATGGCAGATGTCTAATCCATCAAAACTTACTTCTCCAACTTAATTCAAAATGGGAAAATAGATGAAAAGTTGCTGGAAAAGATGCTAAAGAAAAATGGTAAGACCTTTGAAAGTGATATTTTTAAAAAAGCAGGTTACCTCTTCCTTCTTCCTCAAATGTGGATCGTCCAAGAATCTCATCAGTTGACTCCTTTCGACGGCAGATTTTAAAAAATTCAGCGACAAAATCACCTACATGGAAAATAAATTACTCATTTTCACACTTTACTGAAAAAAAAAATCAATCTTATCAATTAAAATACATTTTTTCTCACAAAAATTATGAATTAAGAAATTGTAGAAAAGAAAACTATTCAGTTTTTCTACCAAAGATGATAAAAATTAATCTTATTTCACAGGTAGCCTTGGTTCTTTACTCAAGACCCAAGACCCAAGATATTAAAAGTTTTTCCTGGCCGGGATTGGTGGCTCACACATACAATCCTAGCAACCCTGGCAGGCCGAGGTGGGTGGATAGCTTGAGATCAGGAGTTCAAGAGCAGCCTGAGCAAGAGCAAGACCTCATCTTACTAAAAATAGAAAAAACTAGCCGGGCATTGTGGCAGGTGCCTGTAGTCCCAGCTACTCAGTAGGCTGAGGCAAGAGGATTGCTTTAGCTAAGAGTTTGAGGTTGCTGTGAGCTATGACACCATGGTACTTTACTACAAAGTATGACTCTGCCTCAAAAAAAAAAATTAGAGGGCTGTTATGTACTTGCATATATTTCATTTGATTTTTCAAATTATCCTGTAAGGAGTATAATATTATTTATACCTTTTTTCCCATATCAAAAAATAGGTTCTCAGATGTGATATACCTCCATAGAAGCACTCTAATACACACTATCAAAATCAGTGCTCTTTCTCATCAGATAACATAGGTCCAGGGAAACAACAAAAAGCAAAAAGGGTTCCTTTAACAGAAATAGAAGATAAGACTATGCTACAGGAGGAAGAAAAGGGAGTAACATAAAAACATAAGAAGAGGGTGGCGCCTGTGGCTCAGTGGGTAGGGCACCAGCTCCATATACTGAGGGTGGTGGCTTCAAACCCGGCCCCAGCCAAACTGCAACAAAACAAACAATAATAATAATAAAAAAAAAACATATCCTGGCATTGTGGCGGGCGCCTGTAGTCCCAGCTACTCAGGAGGCTGAGGCAAAAGAATCGCCTAAGCCCAGGAGTTGGAGGTTGCTGTGAGCTGTGATGCTACAGCACCCTACCAAGGGTGACAAAGTGAGACTCTGTCTCCAACAACAAAAAAAAAATCAGAAGAATAAAACTGAGATAATAAGAAGTAGTGGAGAGTAGCTTGGCAATTGTAGCTCAGGCGACTAGTGCACCAGCCACATACACCAGAGCTGGCAGGTTCGAATCCAGCCCAGGCCAAAAAATAGCTGGGTGTTATGGCGGGTGCCTGTAGTCCCAGTTACTTGGGAGGCTAAGGTAAGAGAATCGCTTACACCCAAGAGTTTGAGGTTGCTGTGAGCTATGATGCCATGACATAGGGTGACCGCTTGAGACTCTGTCTCAAAAAAAAAAGAAAAAGAAATAGTGGAGAATTCTAAGGTATAGACAAGATAAATCTGAAAGACAAGAAAGAAATTCTGCTAATACTATTCCAAAAAGGATTCACTGCTGCTGGCAAAGATTTCTTCCACATGGTGTTAACTGAGGAGGTGACAAAATTATTTTTTTAAAATCTTTTTGATAGATTAAATAAGTGTAAAGAATGTATTCAGTGTTCCTGATTTGGAATATAGGGAGATTAGTGGTATTTCCAGAAAAGAACATAATATATCTTACCTAGCAAACACTGAGGATTATCAGCTTTTCGAACTCTAACAGACCAATGGGGAGCTTGAAGAGGATCCAAATCACTAATATGCAAAACAATAAACATAAGATCCCAATAAAAACAATCTGCAGGATTCATAAACTTATTCAAATGCAGTCTAGTGAAATCTTAACGTAGAAGGGCAAGCAATGCATCTAGCCCCCTTCAACTAACTGTTGTCTAGATATATAGATGATATTGGTAACTTTTCAAAAACGAGAACTCTGTAAAGAAAATCAAAGCCCTTAAACAAATAAATACCAAAGGAAATACCAAAATAAAACAATAAAAAATACATATAAAAATGATTCAGGCAATGAACACTAATAACCTAATGAGAGAATTATATTTTAAGAATAACATAAAGATCAGGTACCATGGCACATGACTGTAACACTAACACTCTCGGAGGCAGAGGTGGGTAGACTGCTTAAGCTTAGGAGTTTGAGACCAGCCTGAGCAACAGTGACAGCCTGTCATTACTAAAAATAGACAAACTAGCCAGGCATTGTTAAGGGCACCTGTAGTCCCTGTTACTCAGGAGGCTGAGGCAAGAAGGATATTATCTTATTCTCAAAAGCCCAGGAGTTTGACATTGCTGTGAGCTGTGACAACACAGCACTCTGCGCAGGGTGACACAGTGAGTCTCTGTCTCAAAAAATAATAATAATAAAATAAAATACATATATATATATATATATATATAAATGAGAAACAAGCAAATATGTGTAATTATCTTAAACAACTTGATTTTAATATCACGATTAATAAAGAAATGAGAATATAGAAACAAACAAAAAGGGCTTCAATTTAATTTCTCAATTAAATAGATTAGGGTGCCTCCACTTAATGGAATACTATGCGGGAATCAAAAAAGGTCAACAAAGATCTCCAATGTCTGACATAAAAGATGTAAAACATTATATTAAGTGAATAAAGTAAATAATAAACTTTTAGAAAAGATATATTCCAAAACATAAATTGGCTGCTTTTTAAGTAACAAGATTATATTTAGTTTCTTCTTAAAATTATCTGATTAAGAACATTCATGTTACTTTCATTATCAGCAAATATAAAATATTTAATTATGAAAAGTGTCCTATTTCTCACTGTTCTGCATTAAGCATGAGAAGCTACTAAAATTGCCTTCCTTTTTCTCCACATTCTTCCTAGATAATGCTTACTGAAATTTTCTTTTTCTTTCTTTTTTTTAACTGAAATTTTCAACTTTTTTTCACTGCAAAGGAATATAGGGCATGGATGTTTTATTATTTACAATATCTAATGATCAAATATTATTCCTACACATTCTGACAACCATCATCTCTTCAAAGCACTTTAGGAAATGCTTTTTACCAACTAAGAATAGTTGAACAGAATTATGCACTACTTAAGAGACATCTTCTTTGCTAACATACAGTAAGATTTAAATTATTTATTATACTTGAACTAAAGATCACACCTGCAAAACTAGCAACATAAAACATACCTCTAATACATATCGATTGATCTATAAAAATAGAAAACTCAACCAACCTTATCAGAAACCGATGTAAACAAAAAGGAAAATTAATAACCACTTGGGGTTAATTTACTGAAATTTTTAAATTTCAATGTAATACTCTTAACATACTTACGAATAAACATCATTATCCACTATGATCCCTTCAGTTAGATGAGGCCATGTAGTTGCTAAATGGAGTTCACTAAAATAAAACATAAATTCAAAAGCTTTAATATTGTACATACGTCCTCTGATTCAGCAATTCCAAGTCTAGAAATGTAACCTAAGAAAATAAAAGTATGTTAAAAATAGAGTTATTTATAACATAACAAACTGGAAACAACTGGTTCAGCGAACGGTAGTACCCCCTTATGAAGTTAATGTTTTGCAACATTAAAAAATTGTTATACAGAATGGCCAAAAAGTGTAAATAACCAAACAACTTAAGAATGGATAAACAGGCTTGGCACCTGTGGCTCAAGCTGCTAAGGCGCCAGCCATGTACACCTGAGCTGGCGGGTTCGAATCCAGCCCAGGCCGGCTAAACAACAATGGCGGCTGCAACCAAAAAATGGCCGGGTGTTGTGACGGGTGCCTGTAGTCCCAGCTACTTGGGAGGCGGAGGCAGGAGACTTGCTTGAGCCCAGGAGTTGGAGGTTGCTGTGAGCTGTGATGCCACAGCACTGTATCCAAGGTGACAGCTTGAGGCTCTGTCTCAAAAAAAAAAAAAAAACAAAAAACAAGAAGAATGGATAAACAAAATGTGGTATAGCCACACAATGGCACATTTACTAAAGTCATAAGCAGTAATGAAGTACAGTAGTCCCTCTTTATCTCAGTTTCACTTTCTGTTGTTTCAGTTACCTACAATCAGTCATGGTCTGAAAATATTAAACAGAAAATTTCAGAAAAAAACTTTGTGAGTTTTAAAATTATACACTGTTCTGAGTGGCATGAAATCTTAAGCCATCCACCTGGGAGGTGAATCATCTCTTTGTCCTGTCTATCTACACTGTATATACTACCCACTCATCAGTCACTTAGTAATTGCCTTGGTCATTACCTGGATGGAGGTGGAACACATTCTTCTTAGTAAAGCATCACAGGAATGGAGAAGCAAGAATCCAATGTACTCAATTCTAACATAAAAACAGTCGATGAGCTAATACAAGGGGGTGCAGAGGAATGAGCAAGTGGGGAGAAGGGAGGAGGAAGGGGGATGGGGGTCATGGTGTATGGCACCTCTTGGGGGTGGGACACAATTATAAGAGGGACTTTATCTAACAAATGCAATCTGTGTAAACCTAATTCTTTGAACCCTCAATGAATCCCCCAAAGTGAAAATTTTTAAAAAATAATAAAAGAAGACTGACAGATCGCAAGAAGTGTGAACACAGTACAAATAAGACACCTTGATAGAGAGAGGGAGATCATATTCACAAAACTGCCCAGGCAAGAATGGCATGGCCTTAGCCTAGCTCACAGCAACCTCAAACGACTAGGCTCAAGAAACATCTTGCTTCTGTCTCCCAGGACTACATACCTAGCTAATTTTTATATACGTAGTAGAGATAATGTCTAAATTCCTAAGTTCAAGTGATCTTCCCACCCTGGCCTTCCAGAGTGCTGGGATTACAGGGGTGAGCCACCACACCAAGCCTGTGACTTATTTTTGAATTAAGCTTTATTGTTGGTATGTAAGTACAGGAAAAAACAGCATATAGAGGGTACAGGACTATCTTCAGTCTCAGATATCCATCAGAGGTCATGGCACATATCCCCCAGGGCTAAGTGGGGGAATACTGCACTGATTAATGCTATAACATGGATGAACTCTAAAGAACATTATGCTAAGAAAAAGAAGACAAACACAAAAAGCTACATGTTTTGTGTTTCCATTTACATGGACTGTCCAGAATAGGTGAGTCCACAGAGACAGAAAGCAGACTGGTGTTTGCGAGAGCTGAAGGGACTGAGAAGATTAGTGGTGGGAATCAAGATTAGGGAGTGGTCAACGATAAAACGTCAAGTTTTTTTCTGAGGCAATTAAAATATTCTGGAATTACATAGTGATTATGGCTATACAGCTATAAATACTTAAAACTACTGAATTATACACTTCTAAATGGAGAATTTTATGAGAGATAAATTACGTGTGTAACTTAATTTTGAAAACTCATGGTACAGACTGGCAGTTGGCAAACATTTTCTACAAAAAAGCCAAAAAGTAAATACTTTAGGCTTTATAAGTAAAACCTCTGTTATATTCATTTTTTCTTTTATAGCCCTGAAAAATATAAAAACTATTTTGAGCGTACTGGCCATACAAAAATAGACTACTGGCCAGATTTGGCCCATATGATGTAGTTTGTTGAACTCTTACTATTGATGAATATTAAAATTCAGAAAGTTTTCATGTAAAATTAAAAAATAAATAAAGCAGGTATAGGACTTTATTTCTTACATTCATCTCAGCAGGCTATAGTGTCATAATGCACAGTAAAATTAGTATCAATATAAATTTTAGAAGCCAAATAATCCACAAATCAAATGATAGGTTGAAATTCTCACCTAATAGGATCCTCACAGGCCCCAAATGGTAACTTGCCAAACTCTAGGCCTCCAACTTCTCCTCCTACAAGGGCGTCTATATCTGAACAAAAAGAATTATTTTTCCATCATTTGGCAAAAACATAGACATAAAGAATCTAATCTAGTTAGGTTAAGTCCTATGGAAGATAACTTTAAAAGTGCGTGGACCAGAATACATGTAGCAAGTTAAAGTAAATTATAGTCAAATATTAAAGACTTTTCCTGAGAACATTAGGGTTAAAAGGACATGCTGTTTCCTATTAATCTAATGTTTCATTCAAGCTATGTATTCTAAATTTTTCCCTTCTGAAACATTCCTTACTTGAGAATTTCAAATATTACTTGAGAGAATATTATTTCTGTAAAATTGTTTTTTAATTTTGTAAGAATGTGATTAATATAACATAAAAAATTATCCAATATTAAAAAATTTAGTCACCAACCTACATTCATCAGTTCTGCTGTCAATAATTTCTTAATGGCAAACTAGTGAATTTATCATTAGTTATAAAAATACACAATATTCTAGTTAGTAATAGATGGAAATGCACTTAATTAAAGTTTAGAAATTCCTTTCCATTATGAATGGTGCATGAAGACCGGAGGAAAATTTAGAGGGCCTATCACTTTCAGTCCATCCCTCCTGAGGAAACACTTTAAACACTACCAAAAAGATATTTATTTCTCTTTGAAATAATACAGATGGTGGTTTTTAATTATTCAGATTATACTAGGAATCCCTAAATTTAAAGTCTGAGTTATGAACGTTTTCCATATTTGCTAAAATCACACTTAATATCTATACCTTAAATTATTAAAATTAGTCATTAAATATAGATCAATTTTTTCAAGTCAATTCATTCTATTTTCCAACTAAAGAAAGATCACAATCACTAACACTATTACAAGATGTGAATTTCTAACAGCTACAAAATTACAATGAGCACATTTTTATAAAGTAGTAAATTTAAAATTATTACTAGAACACATGCAAAAGTTTTAACTTAATTAAAAGTAGAGAAGCAACAGTGTGGAATGAAAACATGGGATTTGGAGTTTGAATAGTGTTTGAATGCAATTTTATCACTTGGTGACCATGTGACCTTGAGCCAGTCCTTGAAGAAACTTAAACAGGCTCGGCACCTATAGTTCAGTGGGCAGGGCACCAGCCACATGCACAGAGGCTGGCGGGTTCAAACCCTGCTAAACAACAAGGACAACTGCAACAAAAAATAGCCAGGTGATGTGGTGGGCGCCTGTAGTCCCAACTACTTGGGAGGCTGAGGCAAGAGAGTCGCTTAAGCCCAAGAGTTTGAGGTTGCTGTGAGCTGTGATCCCACAGCACTCTACTGAGGGCTACAATAATGAGACTCTGTCTCAAAAAAATAAAAAAGAAAAAAGAAACTTAGACAACCTTCTAAGTTACACTGTTCTCATTTCCAGAGAAACCTAAAAATTTATATCCTCATATTAATTTGAAATAGAAAAAGGAAAAAAAATAAATAAAAAATAAAATTTTTCATTAAGATTAAAATAAACAAATAGTTTAATTTGTCACCCAAAAGGAAGAAGCAACCCAATTTCTTATCAATAGATAAATGAATAAATAAGATGTGTTTATACACATATACACAAGGTTATGTTTGTAATATGTGCTACGATATGGATAAACCTTTAGAGTATTATGCTATATGAATAAGGCAATCACAAAAGGACAAATATAGGATATGAGGTATTCAGAGTAATCAGATTCCTATAGAAGTAGAATGAGTGTTTCCACGGTCTGGGTAGAAGGAGGAATAGGGAGTTAGTGTTTAATGGGTTCAGAGTTTCATCTTTGGAAGATGAATATATTTCTAGAAATGGATGGTGGTGATAGTTACACAAAAATGTGAATGTACTTATGACACCCCTGAACTGTGCACTTAAAAATGGTTGGAATGGCAAATTTTATATTATACATATTTTACCACAATAATGTTTATTAAATGTTTGGATAAAAAGAAAAAAGGAAAAAAAAAGAAACTTAACAATCTCTAAGAAACTTGTATCTCTCAGAAAGAAAATGCTTATCTTGTAGATAAATGTGAATTACTCAAAATAGGATATAAAATAAAAGCACGGTGTTTGGTTCATATCATCTAACATGTTCAATCCCTTCCCCTTATAAGAGAAAACGTTAAGAATTTTTATGGGCTTCAATCTACTGAAGGAGAAGGTTAATATTTTTATTCCCATTAAAAAACTTGGCAATAGAACATTAACGAAGACCATATTGGCAATCAGAATTATAAAGCTAAGATTCTAGCTCTGAGGCTTCTTCTTAGATCATAGCAGATCACATCACCTTGAGAAATCTTTTAAAATTTCTTTCTTTTTTTTTTTTTTTGGGACAGAGCCTCAAGCGAGTCTCCTGCCTCCACCTCCCAAGTAGCTGGGACTACGGGCGCCCGCCACAACACCCGGCCATTTTTTGGTTGCAGCAAACATTGTTGTTTGGCGGGTGGGGCTGGATTCGAACCCGCCAGCTCAGGTGTACGTGGCTGGCGCCTTAGTCCATTGAGCCATAGGCGCCAAGCCTTAAAATTTCTTAATAGTAGAGTGGCCTTGGAAAAAAGAAAGGGGAAAAGATAAGAATTGAAACTTCTAACTGGAAAATAACTACAGAATGTCCGATGGGTACTGTTATATGGGAATTAAAATTACTAATACAAACATTTGAGTCTTTCTTCTAATATAAATCACAAGCTTAGCTTTTATTTGATAGCTGTAGTTCAGATATAGTCTTTTAATGTATAATAAAGTTTCAATTTTTTCAGTAGTATATAAAATAATAGAGTAGTAGTACTCAACTGCAAAAAGCTATGGATGTATTACATTAATTTTAATATCATCTCATGATATCAATTATTATTTTCCTTTATACTACTTAGAACAAAAAGAAAGAGCAAAAAATATTCATTTATATTATTTCTCTTTGGGGCAGACAGACTGACAAATGTTTTAAAGCTAATAAAATCCTTGTAATTATTTATAAGTTTATATTAAATTTCTTATTAAATGTACTTGAAAATAATTTACACATGTGAAAGAAATACCCAGGAATCAAACCTCACTTAATTAGGATATATGTCTATCAAGCTCAGCTTTTCTGGAACTTGGATAATGAGTTGTTCACATTTCTATCCTGAGCATAGCCTGGCCTACTACAGGCTAATAATTAAGGAATGTTGAATGAATCAGTTTATCAATAGCTATGCAGGCAAACTGATTTTAATTACATTTTTATAAATTAATGAAAGTTAAACTATTCTATGATTTTTCCCACAAGAGTGGGAAAACACACAAATTTTCCTCTCTCCTTTCCTTATTTAGCCCTCTTCTTAAAATTCTACTTTCTGTAAGATTTTCTGCATGTCTCTTTGCAGCTTATAATTATGATTCCTCTTATTGTAATATATTCTAAAAACAAACGTTTTAATCATTCAATACATAGTAATTTACAGCACATGATGTTCCACAGCAGAGAATGCCTTCTAAATAATATCAGGTTTCAAAGACAAGTTGTCAAATATGAAGTAGTACTATCTCTAGAAAACCGACAGCTTTTAAGAGAAAAAGATAATAAAAGCAATGAAATAAGCAATTTATATCCAAAATAAATTACAAATACTGTTAATGTAAAACACTTGGAACATTATTAAGTAACTTTAATTTCTGAATATATTTTCTTTTCCACTTACGTTCAGTAAGTTAAGTATTGTTTTAAATGACTCACCTGGAGGTTGCTGAGGCCAAAAATACTGCTGCCAATCCTGAAGTACATAGGTAAATCGAATAGCAATACTAACTGGAGGCAATGGAGTTAAAGGACATCCCTAGAAATATCCAAAGATAAACCATGTAAATAAATATTCTTGGTCCATTAAATTCAACATCAAAAATCCAAACCTGGCTCGGTGCCTGTGGCTCAATGGGCTAAGGCACCAGCCACGTACACCTGAGCTGGCAGTTGGAATCCAGCCCGGGCCCGCCAAACAATAATGACGGCTACAACCAAAAAATGGCCGGGCATTGTGGCGGGCACCTGTAGTCCTAGCTACTTGGGAGGCGGAGGCAGGAGACTCACTTGAGCCCAGGAATTGGAGGTTGCTGTGAGCTGTGATGCCACAGCACTCCATCCAGGGTGACAGCTTGAGGCTCTGTCTCAAAAAAAAAAAAAAAAAAAAATTCAAACCTATGGCCGTGCACGGTGGCTCCCCATGTAATCCTATATTCTGGGAGGCTGAGGCGGGTGGATCACTTGAGCTCAGGAGTTCAAGACCAGCCTGAGCAATAGAGATACTCCGTCTCTACTAAAAATAGAAAAACTGAGGCAAGAGGATTGCTTGAGCCCAAGAACTTGAGGTTGCTGTGAGCTCTAATGCCATGGCACTCTAGTCAGGATACCAGAGTGAGACTCTGTCTCAAAACAACAACAAAAAAATACAAACCCATGGAATGGATAAAATATTACCTTTACGGGTCTTAGATTTTCAGATTGCAATGTTAGACAATAGTATGCATATTCTAGCCATTAAAAACATGATATTCTAGTCATTAAAAAGGAAAAGCAAGGGGCGGTGCCTGTGGCTCAGTGAGTAGGACACTGGCTCCACGTACTAAGGCTGGCGGGTTCGAACCGACCACCCGCCAAACTGCAACAAAAAAATAGCCGGGCACCGTGGTAGGTGCCTGTAGCCCCAGCTACTCGGGACACTGAGGTAAGAGAATTGCCTAAGCCCAAGAACTATAGGTTGTTGTGAGCTGTGACGCTACGGTACTCTACCGAGGGTGACATAGTGAAACTCTGTCTCTTAAAAAAAAAAAAAAAAACGAAAACTAAGTCACTGATGCTATCAGAGCCATAGATGCAGGTTTTAGGCCATCATTTTTCTTTCTTTCTTTCTGTTTTTTTTTTTTTTTTTTTTTAGCTGGGACTACAAGCACCCATCAGAATGCCTTGCTATTTTTTGTTGCAGTTTGGCTGGGGCTGGGCTCGAACCTGCCACCCTCGGTATATGGGGCCGGCGCCCTACCCACTGAGCCACAGGCACCACCCCCAGGACATCATTTTCTTTCTTTCTTTTTTTTTTTTTTTTGAGATAGAGCCTCAAGCTGTCACCCTGGATAGAGTGCTGTTGCATCACAGCTCACAGCAACCTCCAACTCCTGGGTTCAAGCGAGTCTCCCGCCTTCGTCTCCCAAGTAGCTGGGACTACAGGCGCCCGCCACAATGCCTGGCCATTTTTTTGTTTGCAGCCGTCATTGTTGCTTGGCAGGCCCAGGCTGGATTCAAACCCGCCAGCTCAGGTGTACGTGGCTGGCGCCTTAGCCCATTGAGCCACAGGCACTGAGCCAGGACATCGTTTTCATATAAGAAATTGTTACAGCCCAAAAGCTCAAGAGGTGAATCAGGGATGGTCGAGAGAAAAGATCCCACAGCAATAAACAGTATGGGCAAATGTTAGACTGGGTTTTAAAAAATGGAAAAGTAAACTCTTGAAAGAAGCACTATATTTGTCCATGTATTTGTGTATACAGATTTCTACAATTTCTGCATACTGCTTCCACAAATGCTTTTACTTGATGTAGCCTAAGAAAAAAGTTTCAAAAACAAAACTAAAGGGGCCCGGCGCCTGTGGCTCAACGGGCTAAGGCGCCAGCCACGTACACCTGAGCTGGCGGGTTTGAATCCAGCCTGGGCCCGCCAAACAACGACAGCTGCAACCAAAAAGAGGGCTGGGCTTTGTGGCGGGCGCCTGTATTCCCAGCTACTTGGGAGGCGGAGGCAGGAGACTCGCTCGAGCCTAGGAATTGGAGGTTGCTATGAGCTGTGATGCCACAGCTCTCTATCCAGGGTGACAGCTTGAGGCTCTGTCTCAAAAAAAAAAAAATAACAAAACTAAAGGGCAATTTGCTTTAAAATACAACTGCTTAAATTACTTAGAAAGGAGATATTAAATTAAATTAAATCTACTTTTTAAATAGATTTTTAAACTTAATTTTTATTTTTATTCTTTTTTTTTTTTT
This sequence comes from Perodicticus potto, assembly GCA_963574655.1. Classification (NCBI taxonomy): domain Eukaryota; kingdom Metazoa; phylum Chordata; class Mammalia; order Primates; family Lorisidae; genus Perodicticus; species Perodicticus potto. The sequence goes on from CAUYRH010046610.1 coordinate 13,362, forward strand.
TTTGAAACAGTCTCACTATGTTGCCCTCGATAAGAGTGCCATAGCGTCACAGCTCACAGCAACCTCAAACACTTGGGCTTAAGTGATTCTCTTGCCTCAGCCTCCCAAGTAGCTAGTACCATAGGCGCCCGCCACAACACCGGTTATTTTTTTGTTGCATTTCTCATTATTGTTTTAGCAGGTCGAGGCCGGGTTCAAACCCGCCGGCCTAGGTATATGTGGCCGGCGCCCTACCCACTGAGCTATGGGTGCCGAACTTAATTTTTACTTAATCATAACTGTATACATTTATGGGGTACAATGTGATGATTTGATATACAATGTGAAATGCTTAAATAACAATATGCAAAAAACATAACTATCATCTCTCTTATGTAGTTATGTGGTTAAGACTTCTATAATATACTCTTAGTTGTTTTAAAGAGATATTAAATTCTATTATGGAAAATGCTTTTTTAAAATATATTTTACAATTTTATTTATAAAACATAATTTCTTGGCTCGGCACCTGTGGCTCAAGGGCTAAGGCACCAGCCACGTACACCTGAGCTGGCGGGCTCGAATCCAGCCCCAGCCCGCCAAACAACAATGACGGCTGCAACCAAAAAATGGCTGGGTGTTGTGGCAGGCGCCTGTGGTCCCAGCTACTTGGGAGGTGGAGGCAAGAGACTCGCTTGAGCCCAGGAATTGGAGGTTGCTGTGAGCTGTGATGTCACAGCACTCTATCCAGGGTGACAGCTTGAGGCTGTGTCTCAAAAAAACAAACAAACAAAAACATAATTTCTTACCCTTCATACCAAACACTAAATATGAAAAAAACAGATGATTCACTTTTCAAATAAAATAAAATTACAGTAGAACATCTATAGCTGACCACCTCCCTATATTGACCACCAATTAGTTGCCCTAATTTTTTTTTTTTTTGCAGTTTTTGGCCAGGGCTGGGCTTGAACCCACCACCTCCGGCACATGGGGCTGGAGCCCTACTCCTTTGAGCCACAGGTGCCACCAAGTTGCCCTAATTTTCATAGACCACATATACATATCAGTACAGTAGGTGTAGGTCCTTATGCTGACCACTCCCATATGTTGTCCAGTTTGTTACCATTCCTTGGGTGATCAACTGACAGAGGTTCTACAATAAAGTGCAAGCCCAGGTTGGGGAGATTATGTCCTTTCTTTTCTTTAAATGAAAATAAACACAAATTAAAGCCAGTCTCAAATATTTAACCAAAGCTTTAGATTAAGACAAATAGTCAATTCATGCAAAATATATCAATGAATTAGTTAACAAAAGAAAACTTAGATTTATCCATAAATTCACTAAAAATCATAAAAATCAATACTATCATCCAAATGTTATCCTATGACCTCACCTTCCTTCATCATAGCATAGGAATCACCTAGGGAACTTGTAAAAATGTGAATTCAATACTATTCTGCAAATCTGACCATTTCCAGGTGTTATTAACACTGCTGGTTAGGACAGCACACTCTCAATAGCACAGAAGTAACAATTACATTTAGCTCAGCAGCAACATCTACATAGAAGCTTTAACTGAATACAAACTCAATCTAAAGTCACAATATAGGGTTGTTGTCCCCACCACTACCACAAAAAAAAAAAAACCTAATTCAATTTTGGGCTGCTATGTCCTAGACAACCACACTTAGTATTTTAGCTGGTCAGTATATTAACTTTTTAGTCAGGTCCAGAAACTATAGGTACAAATGGTTTAGAAGTCATAAGAAGGTCACTTTAACATATAACCTCTGATTTAGTCAGATAGTAAAGAAGAGGGGCAGCGCCTGTTCCTCAGTGAGTAGGGTGCCAGCCCCATATACCAAGGGTGGCAGGTTCAAACCGGGCCCCGGCCAAACTGCAACAAAAATTAGCCAGGCGTTGTGGCGGGCACCTGTAGTCCCAGCTACTCGGGAGGCTGAGGCAAGAGAATCACCTAAGCCCAAGAGCTGGAGGTTGCTGTGAGCTGTGATGCCACAGGACTCTACCACGGGCAACAAAGTGAGACTCTGTCTCTAAAAAAAAAAAAAAAAAGTAAAGAAGATAAATATAGAAAGAGATAACCAAAAAGAAATAGCTAAAATAAAAAATGACAGAGATATCTATGTGGACCCTAGAAAAGGCATAGAAAACCCAAAGGGATATTTGGAGTCAAGGCATACACTATGGAGTTCCAGGTGTGGAAGGAACTGACAGCCTAGGATGACAGAGTGTATTACACAAAACCAAAAGGACCCATTCCAGAGTGAAGGCACTGTAAGACTTTCTGCTTAAGCTGGGTACAAGGGCAGGGCATTTCTGCTTGATACTAGGTTTACTGCAAGTTATGGGCCTGAGGGTTACTGTGTGAGGGGAAAAAACCTTCACTCTCACGTGGTTAAGCAAGCAACTCAAGATTTGAAAACTAGATCCCAAGCTCCCAATATCACCAGATAGCTAGAAGCTCCAAATACCATGTTAAGACTTGGCTCTGGTAGGGCATGGTGGCCCATAACTGCAAGCCTAGCACTTTGGAAGGCCAAGGCAGGAGAACTGGTTGAGTTTAGCCTGGGCAACATAACAAGACCTTGTCTCTTCAAAAATTAAAAAACTTAGCTAGGCATAGTAGCACATAACTGTTTTCTCAGTTATTTGGGAAGATCACTTGATATGGGAAAATCACTTCAAGGCTGCAGTGAGCTATAATCATACCACTGCATTTCAGCCTAGATGACAGAGCAAGACCCTCTGTCCAAAAAAAAATAAGGGTGGAAACTGTTGCTCAGTGGGTAGGGCGGGGGCCAAATACACCCCGGCTGGCATTTTTTAATCTAGCCCGGGCCAGCTAAACAACGACTACAAAAAAAAAAAAAAAAAAAAAAAATAGCTGGGCGTTCTGGTGGGTACGTGTAGTTGCAGTTACTTGGGAGGCTGAGGCAAGAGAATCGCTTAAGCCCAAGAGTTGGAGGTTGCTGTGAGCTGTGACACCACGGCACTCTACCGAGGGTGACATAGTAGGACTCTATCTCAAAACAAAACAAAAAAAAAAAAAAAGAAAGAAAAAAGAAAAGGATTTGGGAGGCCGAGGAAGGTGGATCACCTGAACTCAGGATTGGAGACTAGCCTGAGCAAAGCCAGACCCAGTCTCTAAAAAATAGCCAGGCATTGTGGCAGGCACCTATAGTGCCAGCTACTTAGGAGGCTGAGGCAAGAGGATCACCTAAGCCTAATAGTTTGAGGTTGCTTTGAGCTATGATGCCACAGCACTCTACCAAGGGTGACAAATTGAGACTATGCCTGAGAAGAAAAAAAAAAAAAGAACAAGAGGACTTGGTTCTGAAATATTCTGTGGTCATAAAATTATAAAACCATAGATAAGATGCATGAGAAAGAAAGTCAAAATTTTAAAATATAATTCTCATTCAAAATGGCCTGCAAACTAAATTTCCCAAAACACGGAAAAAAAAATAGTCCTAAGAGAGACAAATATCCAAACCAACAATCACAATATAAAATCATAAAATGTAAAGAATATCTGAAAGAACTAAGAATGTCTAAAGTGAAAAAGAAAAGGCTAAGGTGTGAGAGAGTTCTCAAGTGCAGGCAGTCCCTGAGTTATACTTTCAAATACTTTCATTTGTAAGTATGAGTCCTGCATTAGTTGGATGATTATAATACCTGTACTACTAATATATCTGTTCCAACTTACACACAAATTAAATTTAGTAACGAACCTACAGAAACTATCTCATTTGTACCCCAGGTGCTGCCTGTATTTAGAAGATTACGGTAGAAGAGGATTTAAACTTAAATTTTAGCTGACTCTACTACAATCATTATTGTTTGGCAGGCCCCGGCTGGGTTCAAATCTGCCAGCACTAGTGTATGTGGCTGGCGCCCTACTCGCTGAGCTACAGGCGCAGAGCAAAATACAGTCTTAAAAAAAAAAAAAATTCAGAAGCCAAAGGGTTCAAACCTTAAGGAGCTCAGAATCAAAGGTCCAAACAACCAGCTATCCAAAGCCCACTTAGTTGTGGAGATTGGTAACATTACTACAGAGGACAAGAAGTAGAAGAGCTAACAACAGAAATATACATTAATAGACTGAAAACACAAACTAAAAACCTCAGTTGTTTCATTTTAGTGCATTAGCACACTAAAAATATAATTGGTTAGTTTCTTTAAATATACAAAGGAATCTATAGTCAGTTTTCTTCTAAGCAATTACATTACCAATAGCACAGAGAAATGCTTCTATATACTCAACAAAATTACCAAATCGCTACGTTTATCTGGATCTCAGATAAGATTAACAATATCAAGACCAACTTACAATCTTTGATTTGAAGACATCCAGCAGACCTGACAAATGAGTGTATTGATTTGGTACTTTCCGAAGATGAACCATTTCAAAATCAGTTCGGACACCAGGACCTTGACATTCTCCTACATACATTCTTCGCCATTTGTGATGAATCTGCACGAAGAGTGGCACCTGACTGCAGGACATGATTAAACAGCAATAGAACGCAAGCTTAATAAACGCTAAATAACTGCTAAACCTTACCATTTCCTCATGTGAAATTATTTTAATATTAACTATTTAAAAGCACTGAACAAGATATACTCCAAAAGCACAGGTTTTTAACAAAGACATTCTTAGCTCCTTTTTTCCTTATGCTGTTAAATTCCAGAAATTATCACCTAGTGGTATTTTGATTAGTTAAGAAATTATTCTAAAATGCTAAAAGTCAGGGACAAGTGCTATGGTTCATATATAATCTTAGTACTCTGGGAACTTGAGGCTGGTGGATTGCCTGAGCTTAGGAGTTTGATAACAGCCTGAACAAGAGTGAGATACATCGCTACTAGAGTAGAAAAAATGAGCCAGCATGTGGCAGGCGCCTGTAGTCCTAGGCACTTGGGAGGCTGAGGCAAGAGGATTGCTTAAACCCAAGAGTTTGAGGTTGCTGTGAGCTATGATGCTAGGGCACTCTACCAAGGGCAACAGAGTCAGACTCTGTCTCAAAAATAAACAAATAAATAAATAATAAATAAAACTTGATTTTGTAACATAATTTAAATAGATTTTGAAAGTGAGGCACAAAAGGATAATATGATTTATTCTTCATTTCAAATATACATTTACTATTTCAATAATATTCCCTTTAAAAGTAGCCTCCATATAGGTTTTGCCAGTTTTGTCCTTACATATCAAATTCCAGTATAATAATATGCAAGCATACTGTTAAAAGGAAAATTTCAGGCCAGCCATGGTGGCTCACAACTGTAATTCTAGCATTTTGGGAGGCCTGAAGCCAGGTGTTTGAGCAAGGAAACTCCATTTCTACCAAAAAAAAAAGCAATAAAAAAATTAGCCAGATATGGTGGTACCTGCCTCTAGTTCCAGACATTGGGAAGGCTGAGGCAGGAAGATCATTTGATCACTTGAGCCTGGAAAGTCAAAGCTGTAGTGAGTTACATTATTGCTACTGCACTCTAGTCTAGGCAACAGAGTAAGACCCTGTCTCCAAAAAAAGAAAAAGAAAGAAAATTTTTTCAACAAATTAAATTTAACATAATTTATTTGAGCAAAGAATGAATTGAGAATTGGGCAGCCTCCAGAACCAGAAGAGATTCAGAGAAAGACGTCTGTTCTTGCAGTACACAGCAATTACAGACAGAAAATGGAAGTGAGGTACAGAAACAGCATGATGAGTTACTGCTCCAAATGTGCCTTGTTTGGGTATGGTCTTATCACCTGGCAGCATGTGATTGGCCGAACCTCAGCTGCTGACTAAGACTCAGCTAGATGATCCAAAAGGACAGTTCTAAATTAAGCTTGTAGTTTGTATATGGACTAAGTTATCAGCAGTTCTTTATGCAAGGATTCAATTATGGAGGTAGCCTCAGGCCAAATGAATTTAACAATATGTATTTACTAAATTCCTAATTATAATAAAAAAAATCTAACATTTAATAATCATTTTTCTTCATAAATTATCATTAAAAACAGTTTTAACTTATTGTCTAGGATTTTAGAAATGTCCACCTACCAGCCAGTGTTTCCCAATGCAATAGAAACAGAACTCAGAAGAAGGTTGCACTTAGATTCGCTGAGAACAGCATCACTGTGTGCAGCTGGGGCAATCACCAGGAACTCACGCAGCCCGTACCTTAAAGAAATGAATCACTGCATTAGACAAAAGAATTCGAAAATCCACTATTTGAAAAACATGAAAAAATTTCCTTGCAGGAAATTTAACAAGTCAGGTTTAAACTCCTGGTGTTTCTTTTTTTACAACAATCTGAACTTTCTTTAAGAAGCACTTCAATCGGAGGCGGAGCAAGATGGCAGCCGAGTAACAGCTTCCTTGTGGCTGGGCACGGTGAGACTGGGGAGAGAGGACTTCAGGCATCTCTGGCAGGTGGGATCTACCCAGGAACTTCCCCTTGGGGACACAGGGAGACAGC
>CAUYRH010046617.1:0-17166 GCA_963574655.1 Perodicticus potto
ACTAATGTTGTTCATGGTTTCTTGATGTTTCTTTGAAAAACTAAGAGATGGAATTTAAAGAAATACTTCCAGCTTCTCACAAAGGCAATTCTCCAGGAATTCCGAATCCCACTGCGTGTGTCCTCCAAACAACAGTGGAAACATTCTTAGAGCATCCGGGCGCTGCAGGCCAGCCCCATGGAGAAGCCGGGAAGTCGCAAGAGCGCTCGGCCGCCCCTGCCGCCCCTGCCGCATCCTGCAGCGCCTGGCTCCCGCCTGCAGGAGACGCTGGCCCGAGGCGGTGCCACAGGCCAGGGCGGCGACTTCAGGGACGACCTCCACATTTTCAATGTCAATAGAAAATGGGTTATGGAAAAGCTATATGTCCTGTTCATGGAGATGAAGCTCTTTAAATCTAAATTGGAACTCCTTTTGCAAATTTTCCAGTGAATTCATACGTTTTGTTTGGGAATGCAACCAATAGTTTTTCCGCTAACAGCTTTTGCGGCCCAGGATGAGTTGGCTGCTAAACAGGCAGGCCGGATAAACGTCCTGGGCAGGCAGGCCGCATGTGGCCCGCGGGCCACATCACATCAGTTTGAGGACCCCTGATATAGAGGCTTGCTAGTCTTCTTAGCATATTTTCTGGGAAGAATTACACTTGATCCTGCCCCCTGCAGTTTCATCCCTCTGCCTGAAGGCAAATTGGTTGTGAGAACAGTTTATTCTATCTAAACCCTATTTCTACAGCCTGTATCTACAACAAAGGGCCCAAATAATAAAACAAGATAGATCAGCAAGAAGTATGTCTACTTTCCTTTTGGATTTCAGGAAAAATTAAGAAATTCTCAAGTTACACAGGTAACTTATAAAAATTCAATTTTCTTTTTGCTTTATTCAGTGTAGAAATAACCCCCCTCAAAACCAAAAACTCAGTTATCTATGCTCCTCCCAATCCCCCCTAAAGCCCTTTGAAAGAGCAATTGTTCTGTTTTTTAAAACTCCAGAGTTCAAGGAAATGCTTTTAAGATTCTAAAATAATTTAAGTTTCTGTTTTTTTTTTTTTTTTAGTTTTTTTATTTTTCTTTTTGAGGAGGAGTCGTCTCGCTTTGTTGCCCTTCGTAGAGTGTCATAGAGTCACAACTCACAGCAACCTCAAACTCTTGGGCTTAAGCGATTCTCTTGCCTCAGTCTCCCAACTAGCTGGGGCAACAGGCGCCTGTCACAACAGTCAGCTATTTTTAGAGATGGGGTCTCGGCTTGGCGCGTGTAGCTCAAGCGGCTAAGGCGCCAGTCACATGCACCAGAGCTGGCAGATTCGAATTCAGCCTAGGCCCGCCAACAACAATGACAACTACAACTAAAAAATAGGTGGGCATTGTGGCAGACGCCTGTAGTCCCACCTAGTTGGGAGGCTGAGGCAGGAGAATCGCTTGAGCCCAGGAGTTGGAGGTTGCTGTGAGCTGTGATGCCATGACATTCTACCCAGGTTGACAGCTTGAGGCTCTGTCTCAAAAAATAAATAAATAACTAAAAAATAGAGATCGGGTCTTGCTGGGCTCAGGGCGGTCTTGAACTCGTGCGCTAAGGCAATCAACCTGCCTCGGCCTTCCAGAGTGCTGGGATTACAGGCACGAGCCACTGTGTCCAGCTTTCAGTTTCTATTTTTAAATGTATTTTTAAAGCATTTTAAAATATGTAACATATAATATGAATTATTACACACTCAAAATTAAGTCAATGGAATCCCTACTGTATTCCTTGGTACCATTAGGTATATACATATTTTGTGTGCAGATCTCAGAATAGTTTCCACTGTTCTTTTTTAATACATGTACTAAAAAGTGTGCTTTTGATTTAGACTCTTCCAGCTCTGCAATGCTCTTTCATTAAAACCCCCAGCTTGGGCATGGCTACGCACTTCTGTAATCCTAGCACTCTCAGAAGCAGAGCTCGGTGGATTGCTTGAGCTCAGGAGTTCAAGACCAGCAAGAGCAAGACCCCATCTCTACTAAAAATAGAAAAACTAGCCGAGTGTGTGGCAGTTGCCTGTAATCCCAGCTACTTGGGAGGCTGACACAGGAGGACCTCTTGAGCCCAAGAGTTTGAGACTGCTGTGAGCTGCGACACTACAGTGCTCTACAGAGGGTGATAAAGTGAGACTCTGTCTCAAAAAAAAAAAAATAATAATAATACTAATAATAATAATGAAAGTGTAGACTACAGTACATGTGATACTCACCAATGTGGTAAGTCCCAGGCACAGCATGTAATCCTCATTTGTTGATAAACAAGTAAACACATAACAGGACTTATTATAATACCTGAGGGTTTTTTTAGCTGAATGTCACTGTGTGAAGTAAACATAAGTACCTTTAAAGCCAGGACATTTAAAAAGAAATGTATGAAGTCATTAGACCCAAGGTAAAAAAAGTTCCATTGAATTAGCACATTAATCAATTGTTTCTACTACATGCACAATACAGAAAATGAAAACAGTGTGCCTAAAACTTTCATATTAAGCTGTTATTCAATTCCAAGCAAATGGCAAATGTTATAAGTTATTTATGCTGGAATGCTCCTTTATGAAAATAAAATCTGCCCAACCAAACACATGCATTAAACAGTGAAATTCAGCAAAGTGTCTGTACTGTCACTGTCAAGACAAAACGTTTGCAAATAGAGAATGAAGATCATGCTGCTTTTTAGGATAAATTGGACCAACTCAGTACTTGGAAAACAGAAGTGTATCATGTAACCTACACTGTACTGAGTAAGTCTGAAAAACAGATGTGAACAGGGAAAAAGCTTATTGATTTAGCAATGTGGTGGTACAAAGTTACTGGGCTAACAAATATAGATGTGTTAAGCAACAAAATTAAAATTTAAAGTTTGAACATAAAATACAAGATAAATGCAACTGTTTAAAATTTTATGTTATAGATGTCACTAATACTTGAGGTGTTTTTTAATGACAATATGGAATCATTTATACTAAAAAAGATATATTTAGAAGCATACCTATTTATTTTCAAGCAAGAAAGAACATTTAAGGGCCTGGTGTAGTGGCTCATGCCTGTATTCCTAACACTCTGTGAGGTAAAGGAAGGAGGATCATTTGAGCTCAGAAGTTCAAAACCAGCCTGAGTAAAGTGATATCTGTCTCTACTAAAAACAGAAAAATTAGTTGGGTGTGGTGCCATGCACCTATAGTCCTAACAACTTGGGAGGCTGAGACAGGAGGATCACTTGAACCCAGGAGTTTGAGATTGCTGTGAACTAGGTTAAAGCCATAGCTCTCTGGCCTGGGCAACAAACAGAGTGACACTCAGTCTCAAAAAAAGGGAGGGGAGGGGAGAGAAAGGGGAGGGGAGAGGAAGGTGCAGGAAAAGGAGAAAGGGAAGGAAAGGAAAGAAAAAAAGAAAACATTTAAATTAGCAGAGAAAACTGGTCATTTAAAATCTCCACACTGGACATTTATAATTCAAAGATTATCAGCAAGCAGTTGTTAATATTGCCAGTGATGCATCACGGAAACAAAAATGTCTTATAATTCGTTCAAGTTTCTGTTTTCAAAAATCTGTTCAATAAAGAGTACATCTAAATCATTTTTCTTAAACTGCTATTGAGAAAAATAGCTCCCATCTTTTATGGAATACTAATGCTTTTATTAACATTACACTTACTGAACACAGTTATTCTTAACAATTTGTCAGTGTGATTGTTAATTCTTATGTCTTGTAGCCGTAGAATCTGAAGCTGAAAGAAACTTACACATCTTGCTTTTGGAAGATACATATATTATAAAGTCCATTCAAATAACAAGAGCATAAATAAATTATACTAACGGAACACGTGTAAGTGGAATGCCATTGTGGTAGACACAATACTTGTTACAAACACTCTGTTCTCCTTCAGGATAAAAGGTAAGCATGCATGTCCCTACCATCCAGGTAACTTACTTTGGCCAATGAAAACTGAGTAGATTGTGAGGGTGTATAACACGCCCTCTGGGTGAAGGGTTTTCTACAAATGGAACTTTACCCTGGAAGTGAGAACAATGAAACCTAAAAATTGTACCCTCATATTGACTTAATTAAAAAATTAAAATAAATAAAATTAAAAAAATAAAAAGAAAAGAAAACTGAGTAGAAATGGCTTAGACACTTTTGGACAGAAGCTAGTCAGTGCACAGTCTCCATATGCCCCTGTCCTGCTTCAAAAACTGTGGAGGAGGCAAGTTCCAAGATGGAGCCTCCAATGAGGTTCCTGAGGTGAGGACCAGGAGTAAAGGTCCAATGGAGCAGGCTGCACAGGACATGTAGTATGTGAGAGAGAAGACTTTCATTGTGTTATGTCACTGAAAATTTCAGGCTATACGTTACCAAAACATAAGAGTATCCTGAGTGGAACAAAAAGTGCAACCTAGAAGTGAGTTGTGGCAATACCAAAAACCTAAAATGTTTGGAATTATCTTATATGACAGTAAATAAAAATTACAATGGAGAGCAATCCACGCTAAGTAGTGTCAAAGCATTTAGTAAAAGTGTCACAAAACAACATGGTTAGGTCACTCAAAACTGGAAAGCTAAGGCCAGGCTTTGCTTTGTGGTGCCTCACACCTCTAATTCTACCACTTTTGGAAACCAAGACACTTGGCTTGATCCTCAAAAGGATCACTTGAGGCCAGGACATTGAGACCGGCCTAAGCAGCATAGCAAGATCACATCTCTACAAAATATAAAAAACCAGCCAGGCCTGGTGGTGCACACCCACAGACCCATCTACTGTGGAAGCTGAGACAGGAGGATCACTTGGGCCCAGGAGTATGACATTATCACTACACTTTAGCCTTGGCAGCAGAGTGAGACCCTGTCTCAAAAAAAAAGGGGGACAGTCAAGAATCATCAGATACTTCAACATGAGAGAGAGGAGTGCCAACAAGCAAACAGAAAAACAGAGCTCAAAGGAAACAGATATGTCAGGAGAAGAAATCTTAAAAAATTATAATTAGTATTCCTTAGGTAGATAAAAGATTATACTGTATCTATGAAACAAGTCAAAAGTCTATTTAAAGTAAGAGTATTTAAAAATTAAATTACAAATAGGAAAATGTTTAAAAAAATAGTGTCAGAGAAGTGATGAAACCCTCCAAAAGAACACACAAATGAAGAACAGTAAGAGTGAAAAGAACAAAATAAAACACAATGTCCACTGGGGGGAATTATAGAAAGAGAACTACAAAAGGAAGAAAACAATTTGGCCAAGTGTGGTGACTCATGCTTGTGACCCTAGCACTCTGGGGGGCCGGGGCCCGGGTGAATTGCTTGAGCTCAGGAGTTTGAGACTAGCCTGAGCAAGAGTGAGACCCCCATCTCTAAAAACTAGCCAGGCATTGCGGTAGGTGCCTAGGGGAGGCTGAGGCAAGAGGATCGCTTGTGCCCAGGAGTTTGAGGTTGCTATGACACCACAGCACTATACTAGGGGCAAAAAAGTGAGACTTCGTCTAGAAAAAAAAGAGAGAGGGCAGCACCTGTGGCTCAAAGGAGTAGGATGCTGGCCCCATATAATGGAGGTGGCAGGTGATGGGTTCAAACCTGGCCCCAGCTAAAAACTGAAAAAAAAAAAAAAAAAAAAAGGGAGAGAGAGAGAGAGAGACAATAGTCTTAAGAAAGATATGAGTTTTTATAAAGAAAAGATCAAGTCATTAAAAAAAAATTAATATAAAAAAAGTAGGATCTTAGGGCCATGCCTATGGCTCAGGAGTAAGGAGGCGGCCCCACATACCAACATACCACTGGTTTAAACCCAGCCCCAGCCAAAAAACTGCAAAAAAAAAAAAAAAAGAAAGTAGGAACTTATACAAAGAAATAAGAATTAGAAGGGCATCTGAATTTTCAACAGCAATAATGACTTACAAGATAACAGGAAAATATATTTCCATATGAATTCTATACCTAGCCAAACTACCAGACAAATAGAGTCTTAATAACTTTATCTCCTTATTACCCTTTTTAAGGAAGGAGTATAAGGATGTTTTATCAAAACTTTGGAGAAAACCAAAAATGAAGACATGAGATCCAGAAATAGTAAAAAGGAAAGGAAATTCCTAAGATAAGAGTAAAGGAAAGCATGGGGATACCAGCTATCAAGCAGGCCTATACAGGACACAGTTTGCACTGGAGCAAGAATATGGTAAGTGCAGGATGGATTCTCTAAGGAGAAAAACAAACAAAAAAAGAAAGAATTGGCAGATGAACTGATATGTTTGTAGCTGTTGACAGTAGATTTCCTGTTCTGTTGAGGATTTTAGAAATATATTAATAACATACATAGAAATGTAAAGAGAAAAATATATACCCTTAATATTTTGAAAGAAAAAAAAGAAAAGCAATAACTATAAAAGTTGTTTTGTTAAAAAAAAAAAGGGAAAAGTAAGCATAGTACACTGTGATTCTGCTATGAACATTTATGTAGTTACAATAAATACTAGGTATTTGTTTAATCAAAATTAATGCTAAAATCTTTGGGGGGAACAACAGTGGAAGAGGTGGTGTAAAAGACCTAACCCTTCATTTTCTGCAGTAATGAATCTACAGATAATAACCGAGGAGAAAAATATATAGCAGTATTAAACATGGCAATAAATACCAACAGATATACCAACAGCTATATTAATTTAAATTTGGTCATCTGTATAAAAAGGAAGCAAGAGTGGGCGGAAAAGGACATAGGATTACTCTTCCTTTCTTCTTTCTAAGCTTTATAGAAATATTAGCACAGTTAAAGCTCTGTAAGTTGGTTACCCAAGGGACTGCGACAAACTGGTCAACATACACAGGTGGTCAACATAAGGAAATAGGCCGGCTGTACTGACACACAGATGTGGTACATGTCCGGTCCATGAAAGTTAAGTCAATACGGAGGTGGTCGGTGTAAGAAGGTGGTTAACTATGGAGTTAACCATATTTGATTTTTTTAAATTATGACTTTCTAAAATTAAATTTTAAAAAATCAAAGAGAGAGAAAGACTGATTTAAACTCATTATCTCCATTTCCTCTTCATCAATGTATTTCCTCAGTCTTTGGTAAAGTGACCTCTGCCCCAAACTCTCTACCAAACCAAAATGTTCTCACTAAGGTCATTCTGTGACTTTCGATGCCCATGCATGGACTCTTTATCAACATTATCAGCTTTACAGCATTTAACATGATGAATCTCTCCCTCACTGCCAGTTTCTGGGACCCTGAGGCCTGACTTTCTTCCTTATGTCTTGGGTCATTTCCCCTCAGTTATACAGACAAAAAGTTTGTCTTCCTTGACTTGACCTTCTTCTCACTACATCTATGGTCTCTAGGATATTCCCTTAGTTTCAATTACTAGCTACATGGTAACTCCCATCATATTATCCCCAGCTCAGAATTCTGTACTGAGCTTTAGACTCATGTATTTAGCTGTTTGCCACAATTTCCATGTAACTCTCTCACATCTAAAATTTAACTCACTCATATCCCCCGCTAATAAAAAGAGCAAACACATTTAGTGTTTATTACACCAGAACTATTCTACACATTTTATACACATTAATTCATGTGTACAAGAAGCTAATGAAGGACACTGAGGCACAAAGAGTCTGAGTGACCAAGCCAGGGCCTCAGAGATAATAAATGGCAAAGCCAGGATTTTAACCCCAACAGTCTGGCTCCAGTGTAGATCCCTTAGATATGAGTACATACTACATGACCTCATGAGTCATTTCTCCTTAAAGTATTCCTTACCCAATGACAAGTCACCATCATCCATCCCACTGCTTGAAACAAACCTCCATATCCCTCAAATTCACATGAATCAATCACCAAGTTCAAGAATACTGATTTTACTTCCTTAAAACCTGTGTAGAATCTGTTCCCTTCCTTCCATTTGCCTAATATAAGCCTGTATCATTTCTCCTCTAAACTGGAATTATAGCTTCGTACTGGTCTCTGCTTTCTTCACATTGCTGCTGAAGAGAACATTCTTTTTTTTTTGTAGAGACAGAGTCTCACTTTATCGCCCTCGGTAGAGTGCCGTGGTGTCACACTGCTCACAGCAACCTCCAACTCCTGGGCTTAGGTGATTCTCTTGCCTCAGCCTCCCGGCTATATTTTTGTTTTGCAGTTCAGCCGAGGCTGGGTTTGAACCCGCCACCTTCGGCATATGGGGCCGGCGCCCTACTCGCTGAGCCACAGGTGCCACCCTAAAGAGAACATTCTAAAGCTCAGAATTACTCTCTTGCTCCCCCATATCTCCATGTTACCCTCACCCACACATACTGACAAAATGTTTCCCACAGTGTTCAAGATAAAACTTACAAACTTTTTAGTCCCTTATTTTATAGCCTCTGCATGTATTTCCAGACTTAACTATTACTGTACTCCTTCCCTATGCTTTAGTTACACTTCACATCCCAACGTCTGGGCACACTCACTCTGCCTGGAAAACCCTCTACCACTTTTTTCTTCTCCAGTTTGCCCAGGTCTCAGACAATCTTCCTTTCTGTTTTCATAATACCGCATATGTACCTATGATATCTCTACCCATTATTATAGTCATGTGTCCTTTTCTTTGACTTGACTGCAAGCTCCGGGAGATCATGATATCACTTCTCTTCATCTGTCCAACGGCAAACTGAAGCAGACAGGTCATGTAACTTGCTCAAGACCACAGAGGTAGTAATCAGTGGAAATACTATCTAAATCTTAGCAGCTTCATCAATACTCTTTCCATTTAAAACCACAGACTTTTATAAAAGTTGTACCTAAGGGAACACAATCCTCAGAATTAACACTGTTAAAAAAGAGACTTTTAAAAACTATTTTATTCAAACCTATAATTTAGAGATAAAGATATTACTAATAAACCCCAAATTAGCCTGCCTGAACTCTTAGAACTATTTGGTGGTAAAGTTGGGGCAAGATTCTATTTTCTATCTTCAAGGTTAATGTTATTTTTGGCTACTTATACAATGCTGCTGCACACACAATTTTATAGTATAGTAGAACCTCTGTAAGTTGATAATGAAGAGATTATAACCAACTGATCAACATATGGAGGTGGTCAACACAAGAAACTAGGCCTACTGTGCTGATGCATACATGTGGTGCATGTCCAGTCTACAAAAATTAGGTCAACTGAAGGAAGTGGTCAATTATGGAGGTTCAACTGTATTTTACAGCCTAACACAGGAAATCTCTATTACTGATTAATTTGAATCAAACTGTCCTCTACAATAGTAAAGAGTAAAGTTAGCTAACTTGCAAATCTACTATCCTTGTAATAAGGTGTCAAAGTTAAAAGAACATATGGCCAATTTGAAAAAAACACATTTTATACACATTAATTTCTCATAACGAGAGAATCTTACTTAAGTTTCTCATCAATAAACTTATATTTTAAACCCCATAAATGAGGCAATATTGATGAGTTCCTCAAAAGATGCATATGTGTATATGCTCTAGAGGAGTTCTGACCAGTAATACTGTATGTAATGATAAATGTTTTACATTTGCACTGTTCAAGACGGTAACTACTAACTAGCCACATGGCTACTGAGTACACGAAATCTTGTTAGTATGACTGATCAACCAAATATTTTATTTAAATGTTATTAATTTCAATTTAAATAGTCATATGCGGATAGAGGGTACACTCTTCGACAGTGCAATCCTAGAGGTATGTCAAAATCTGAAGTAATTACAAAGGACGTTTGAAAACAGATTCCATCTCTACCCTGTTCAACCCTATCCATGTAAAAGAATGAGCATGTGTGACTACTAGGTATCATGCTATTTTTAAAAGTTTTTATTCACCCAAATACCTTCACCATCCAGTTTACGTATCAGAGCAGGATATTATGTGCATGCGAGAAAAACCTTTATGAGCAAGGAATGAGCAAACCTTTTTCCTCTTAAAAAAAAAAAAATCAGAGGTTCTCTTCAAGTGCCCAGCCTGCTCCAATGATCACAGAAGGGTCACAAAGCCCCAGGGAATCTTTCCAGGCATGAAACAAGTTCCACAACTCTGCTCTAATTCTTTCACTAAATGAGTCACTGGATACATGTATGGTAATGTCCCAGCTTTGCCATTGTAGAGTTTTTACATTACTACAAATTCCTCAAATAACCAGAAAGAAAAGATGTATTTTTAGACAAGAGTTTCATTAGTTTATGAATGTGCTATGTAGTTTCTCCCCTCCCCTTCTCTAATATTTGAATACTTGTAAATTACTTTCTAGCTATAGATACAAGACTTTTTTCAATATCAAGAATATGAAGAAGGGCTCATTTCACTTTTAGAGACTACTATAATATCTCCTTAATTGGCTTATCATCTTTCATGTGTTCATTTCTATGATATTTTCATTAGCACATTTCCCCTACACTTATTTTTTCCTTGTTTCCCCTACTCATTTGTTCATCATTGGCCTTGTTAATAATAAAAATCTTCCCTTCTATTACACATGTCCTTTTCCTTTAGACTCTTAGTGATATATTTTCTGACACTCATCAAACCTAAACAGTATTTTAGAAATGCAGTATCTGCTGTTGGGAAAAACCCATACATAGTGATGATAATTCTCTAAATGTACTCAGAGTTCTCCCAGCTTTCTCACCTAACTCTGAGAAGGCCCATGGGGTGGGTCATGGATAAGAGAATATGTAGACAGTTCAATACACTCAGCTACCACCATCAATATTAATAACTAGGCATAAATATTGCTGACAGTGGGAAATCTGGACTAGGCTATAATGCCGCCCAAAAATATCATCTTCATGTATAAAAGAACTGATTTGTGTATGTTCTAAGGGCAAATGATGTGTATGTATTCCACAGGCATGACACGCAGACACTGTGTGTATCCACCAGACAGTCAGCTTACTTAAAAAAATACCTAGTAACTCAGGACTAGGACTACCATAAACAAACAGGCTTCTGAGATATTTTAGTAAGAATGGGCATCTGATCCATCTATAAGCTCTCCTTGTGTACTGTCTGCATATGATGGTGGCAGTAAGTGAAGCAACACCAGCTGGTCAAAGGCTTCTAGCAGCACAAGATAAAAACTGAGAATACAAATAATACATAAAATACAGACATGTCAACATATTTAAATATTTTTTCACATCTACAAAATATAAACTCTTAAAAAGTTTAAGGGAATTAGTATTAATAATTGGAGTTTAATGGGGGTGAAACTATGAATACAAAAGGTAATGTATTAAGGTAGTTTGAACGAGTAGTGTGAATTTGGTCGTATTACTTAAGCTTTAAGTATATAACAATAATACTTAACATCCAGTTTTTATAAGAATCAGATGAATTAACACATGTGGGCAGCTTTAAACAATACTTGGCAGGTAGTAAATCTTATATATGTTTAGTCATTTTAGGTTAAGAAAGCATTTTCTGTTAAGTTTAATAAATATGTTTAATCCAAGTCACTTAATCTTTTGCATTCTTTAACTTAAGTGGTTTTACCTATTAATTCAAAATTCTTGAAACAGAAACTCAGTTACAATATAGCTCTTTATTATATACAGGTCTCCTGAAAAATTAGCCTATTAAGGCAAAACTAGTTCTAACCAAACCACCAAAGGAGATTTTTCACATAAATGTGCTAACATTTTAAAAGTATAAACGACTGCTATTACTCTTTTTTTCTGTCATCACAAATAGCACTTGTTCACTTTAGAAAATACAGATAAGAAAAACAGACAGTAAAAAATCACCCAAAATCATGCCGAACAGCTATTACCATTTTAGCTTTTTACCATTTTATTACCACTACTACCATAAACCTCCATTTTTTCAAATACACAGACGGAGATACAACTTTTTAAAACACTAGGCTCCACCTACTCCCAACATTTTGTACTATGCCTTTTTCACTTAGGAAGGTAACATGGCTATGTTTTCATAGCACTGGCCACGATTTTAGCTGCCATATGTGGCCCCTCCCTGACACTTTTCCAGAAACTCCTTTCTGACAAAAGACAAAGTTGTTGTGGTTGAAGCAGAATCAGACGTGCTCAGCATTCCCTTCTCCCAGGGGTCCTCAAAGTATTGCTAAGGAAATAAGGAGACCTTCTAAATACAGTGTGACAATCTAAGTTTTAAAACATCACTTGCTTATTTTTTTTAAGACTTATTTTAGACTCGGCGCCTGTGGCTCAACGGGTTAAGGCGCCAGCCACGTACATGTGAGCTGACGGGTTCGAATCCAGCCTGGGCCCGCCAACCAACAATGACGGCTGCAACCAAAAAACAGCCGGGCGTTGTGGTGGGCTCCTGTAGTCCCAGCTACTTGGGAGGCAGAGGCAGGAGACTCGCTTGAGCCCAGGAATTGGAGGTTGCTGTGAGCTGTAATGGCACAGCACTCTATAGAGGGTGACAGCTTGAGGCTCTGTCTCAAAAAAAAAAAAAAAGACTTATTTTAATGCTTTATTTAACCTGGAATCACATCTTATATCCAGCAGACTCCTTACATGCTTGTTTTCATTTGTTTAAATTGGCTTACAGTATTCCATTACACTGATGTACGTTCTTTAATCACTTAAGGATGAACATTTAGTTGTTTCCAATTCTTTGTAAGTGCTATAACAAATAGTGCTTAATGTGTCCATAATTTAATCACTTCATGATGAACATGTGTTTCCAATTCTTTGTTATGTAAGCACTATAATGAATACCTGACGTAGATTGCAAAATTATATTCCAGAAACTTGTATCAATATGTATCCCTGCCAGAGACATTCATTTCTTTGCAACTTTGTCAATATCAAGTATTATCATTAAAATGATAAAAATTGTTGCCAAACTTTCATCTGTTAAATACAGTTTCAACTTACATTTCTTTAATTTATATATTCACACATTTACTAATTTCCATATACCTGTACACGGCCCATTTTCTAACAGGCTGATCGTTTTTTCTTACTAATTCACAAGAGTTTTTTATGCCACAAGGGTATTAATCCTTATGTGTTATAAATAACTTTCTTACTTAGTAATTTGCCTTTCAATTACCTAACAAGTTTATACAAACTATTTAAGTCTAATAATAAAAATCCAGTTACAATGATAAGGATCCATAGTCATGCACAATATCAAAAAATTATCTGGCTTACTGTATTCTTATGATACATATATATTTAATTTATACATAACTTACTTTGCTTAAATAAATAAGGCTATAATGTGTAAGTAAACTGTCTATGAAATTAAATATATTTAAAATAAAAGATTTCACTTATTAAATAGACAACCATCATTACTTTTATAAATAATAGGTTATCTAAATATAAATTGACTTTATGTCAACATCAGTGAATGATTAATGATAGTGGATTCTAAGAGGAAATGAAGTGACAGGAAGAAATTAATTTTTTATACATGCAGTTGTAATATGACACAGCTGGCAAATTCAGAGAGAAAAAAGCAGTTAAATATAAATGGTAAAGTCAACAAATTTTAAAATCACAAAGAACTTATTACTGTCTAGATTTTAATAATGAACTTATAGTAGAATGAAATTAGACAAAAAAAATCAGCTAATTCTAATTTGGGAGGGATATGTTCATTGTTAAGTATATTCCCTGTGAAAATTTAGTTTAATACTGAAAATCTAAATGAAATAATGATAAAATGCTAAAAATTTTATCCCTCTTTTAGTTGAACTTTATGCTTTCTGAGTGAAATGTAGTCTGAAGAACTTCAATTACATGGTAGGTTAAATTCTACTGAAATGAACTTCAATTATCTCCAGGTTCATCCTTGTAGGGTTTTATAATATGAAACACTTCTTTAAAAAATATGGGTCATGAATTGGTTTTGTTTATTTTAATATTCTGTTATAGTATATTACATATTCTATTTAAAACTATTCTACTTATAATGAAAACAATTAGGTAGATTACAAAATGACTTAATTTTATAGAATAAAAAGGTTTAAAACAATCATTCAACAATCAGGCTTTTCCAATAATGAAATCTTTTTCTCCACAGGTTATTACTGTGTCTAAATAAGATAATCTTCAAAAGCATCTAAAAGAAAACCTCATCAAAAAGGCACAAGGGAATAAATTAAGGATGAAAGGCTACTGCTCCTTCCGATGAGTACCACCAGCACTAATGGGGAGGCTGGGAATGTAAACCCGGAAGTGTCAGCCTTTCTTAATGCGCAAAGACTAATTTTTATGGGGTATGAACCAAGCCACAATCAGATTATAAATTCTAACTTCAGTATGAGTATGAACTTCTTCCCATTAGAAATTTATCCTCATCATTATTCCCTACCATCACCACCGAATGTCAAACCCTTCAACCTAAAAGCATGTTATCATTTTAGCAGTCAAGTTTATATTACAACTTTCAGACTATCTCATAGAAATAATACTGGTGGGTGTTACATACTTTTGTATGATCAAATACTCCCTTTTTCTGCTAATAATACTATATCACCCAACCAAAAAATTATATGTAGTTTGTAGATATAGTTTTATTTTGTCACTATCAAGGGTTCAAACTTTTTTTTTTTTTTTTTTGAGACAGGGTCTGACTACAGCACACTCAGTAGAGTGCTGTGGCGTCACAGCTCACAGCAACCTCCAACTCTTGGGCTTAAGTGATTCTCTTGCCTCAGCCTCCCAAGTAGCTGGGACTATAGGTGCCTGCCACGACGCCTGGCTATTTTTTAGTCACAGTTGTCGTTGTTTAGCAGGCCCTGGCCAGGCTCGAACCCACCAGCTTGGGTGTATGTGGCTGGCACCCTACTCACTGAGCTGTGGGCACTGAGCCAAGGGTGCAAATTTTTATTCTTCTCTTCCTTTTACTCCATCTTATCAGTATATATAAATCAAAATATTCTAACATTTGTGTTATTAGAAAATTAAAAGTACAACCATGTAAAATTGTATATGGACAAATATTTTTAAGAAAAAATAAGGTTATTTAAAGATAATCAATAGCAAAATTTAGCAAGGTTCCAAGATACAGGGACCTGTATTAAATAATAATATTAAAAAATCAATTAGTATATCAGAGATTTAAAGTGTAAGAAGAATTCTACACAGAGTTGCTGGCTTGAAAGTGAAGTGGGCCTTCTAGCAGAGAACGTTAGCAGCTGCTAGCATTCAGAGTGGTCCCTGACTGATGTGAGCAAGAAAATGGGACCTCAGTCCTACAACAGCAAGGAATTGAATGACAAGGATGAACATGGGAGTGGATTTCACTGCTGGTGAAAACTCAGCCTGGCCAACACTTTGATTTTAGCCTTGTGATAGTCTGAGCAGGGAACTCAATCATGCTGTGCCTGGACTTATAACTTACTGAATGGTGAACAAGTAACTGGTGGTGCTTCAAAAATAATAATCAATTAATGATAAGTGGAAAATAAAACATAAAAAATACTTTTAACAAATCTAATACATAGGAATAACATAATAAAACATTTACAGAACCTGAGAGAAAGCACCCTGAGAGAAATGAAGCTTTAAATAAATAACAAGATGAACATATTCGTGGATTGAACCACTCAATATTGTTCACAGTGTCATTGTACCTCTAAACTGATCCCCAGATGTGAATCCAAACCCCCACAGAATTCCTTTTGGTGGAAATGAACAAGGTGACTCCCTAATTTATAAGGAAAAGAAAAGGAACTAAAATAATGAGACAATATGGGGAAAAAATGAGGTTGGAGAATTTAAACTACCAGATACTCTTTAACCATAAAGTTACAATAATTAAGAGTATAATGATGATGCAAGGTTAGACAGATCAATTAATTATCAAACCCACACATATATAGTCACTTGATTTATGACAAAGGTTCCAGTTAACTCACTGGAGAAAGAATGATCTTTCTAATACAGGGTACTAAGTCAACTGTATACCCAAAACACAAACAGAATCCACCTTGACTTCTACTTGACTAGCTCGCCAAATAATAATTTATATGGGTCACAGACAGCAATGTTAAGCTAAACCTATAAAATATCTGGAAGAAAACATAGGAGAAAGTCTGCATGCATCACCTTATGGTAGACAAATGTCATAAAAATCGTACCTGTAACAAAAATATATAACAAATTGGACTTAAACAAAATTTAAAACTTCTGTTCATCCAAAGTTTAAAAGGCAAGTCATCGATTGGAAAAAGATATTTTCTCAACAAGAATTAGACAAAAACCAAATTGATATCAAGATATATACCAGGGATCCTCAAACTTTTTAAACAGGGGACCAGTTCACTGTCCCTCAGACTGTTGGCGGGCCGGACTATAGTTTTAAAAAAAAAAAACCTATGAACAAATTCCTATGCACACTGCACATATCTTACTTTGAAGTAAAAAAACATAACGGGAACAAATACAATATTTAAAATGAAAAACAAATAAAGTTAAATCAACAAACTTATCAGTATTTCAATGGGAACTATGGGCCTGCTTTTGGCTAATGAGAAGGTCAATGTCTGGTTCCATATTTGTCACTGCTAGTCGTAACAAGTGATGCACGTGTGCATCAGTCTATATCTGGTTGGAGATTTCAGATGTTTCATTCTGGAAAATATCTGTTCACAGACATAAGTGCTACCAAAGATGGTTGCCATTTTGAGTGCATGGTTCCTGAGATGAGGATATGTCTCAGAGGGGAGAGATGCATAGGAAATTAGGAAGGCTGCTTGACTTGAATGCATCTTTCAGGGAGTCACAATTCTGCAGTTCAGCCAGTTCCATTTGGTAAATTGTATCCATATTTTCTTTTTTTTTTTCTTTCAAGATACTTTATTCTTAAAACAGGTCACAACACTAAGCTTTTGGCCTATTCTGCCACTGTACAAGCTACAAATGCTTGCTGAGCAGCGGAGGGGTGCTCTCTCATAGCATGTCTAAAAAGTGAATAAAAATCCATATAAAACAAATATTCAAATAGTTTACATAGGAACACAGGTAAGTGTGACCCCATCTCCTAATCTTACATATTGCTGCATCTGTGCCAACCCTACTCTTACAAAGACATTTCAAAACTAGCAATAATTAAGTTAAATGGTCGCCCCAAAATCCCTTAATGCAAGCTAAACTTGCAGTTAACAGCTACAGAATGATATTTACACATTAATACTAGCTGAAGCACAAGTTGCTGTGTGA